>WEIV01024973.1:70770-96903 GCA_013390005.1 Calyptomena viridis | reverse complement strand
GGGGCCGCGTGCTGTGCCTCTTCGACGTGGACGGGACCCTGACGCCGGCTCGGCAGGTAGCGAGGCGCGGGGGCGTTGGGCTTTTTGGGGGGGCGAGGTCAGCGTGGCGGAGCTCGTCCCGCCGGCTGCGGCCTCACGCGCTGCTTCCCCTCCAGAAAATCGAGCCGGAGGTGGACGCATTCCTGCGGGAGCTGCGGGAGAGGGTGCACATCGGCGTGGTGGGAGGCTCCGACTATGCCAAGATAGCCGAGCAGCTGGGGGACGGGGACGAAGGTGAGACGTGGTCGACGAGGTCTCCCGGGGGTCACCTGTGCCCTAAATCCAATCCCAAGGCTGCGCCTGGGGTTGGCCGTGCCCAGGCGGGAGCTGCTGCTTAGCTCCCGGTCCCTCTGTGGAGAGCCGGCAGGGATGCTCCAATCCACGCTGCCGACTCCAGCGTCCGTTTTGTACGAGCTTCATCAGGGCTCTGACAGCTGCATCCCCACACACAGCGGACAGGAGCCTCCGGCGATTTTTGCCTCCCTGCTGCTCCATGTGGAGTCTCCGGCAGGTTCCAATGGGGACATGGGGTAGAGTAGGGAGTGGGAGGGCAAGAGGGCAGCCCCTGCTCCCTCCGCCGTGTTTTCCTTCTCCAGCATGGATAACAAGCGCCACTGGGCTCCAAGCTCTGCCTCTTGCTTCGTTAACGGAGGGAGGCCGAGAATTCCCGGCTGAGGCTGGTTGCTGAGTCGCCAGTGCTGCGTATCTGGGTTGCAGGAGGGGCTGGAGTTAGATAACCAGTAACCACATCACCCAGGCAGCCTGGCAGTGGGGAGGGCAGAGGAGAGAGCAGAGTAACATGCACGTAGTTGGAAGCCTGACATTTTGGAGCCCTTATCTTTGTCCTGCAACTGCTTCAGCCTGTGACCTCGGTCAGGTCATTTCCCCCCGCGTGCGTCAGCTCCCCACCCGTGAGCAAAAGATAATCTGCTCATCCACTTTGTAGAAAGCATAGAGGATAGGATAGTCAGTGGCCCTTTGCAGAGCACAGGAGCTGTGGATAGTGTGGTACTGAGGAAGCAGGAGGATGGCTCACTCAGTCCTGAGCCCCGTCCTTTTTGCTGCTTTTCCCAGGCAGTACTCATGTTTCCTCTTTCGTTTCCTCTCCCCTCAGTCATTGATAAGTTTGACTACGTCTTCGCAGAGAACGGCACAGTGCAATACAAGAATGGGCAGCTGGTCTCCAAGCAGGTAGGTTCAGTTCCCTTTGCAGCCATGGCTCTCCTGCCCTGTGCCCTGAGTGCCATGGCCTGCCCCACTCAGCCTCTTCTCCCCAGTTGGCAGATCTGAATGTCCCACTCTTCTGGGTGGGCTTCATAGGAAGTCAGGCATCTTCTTCACTCGCCCTTCTCTTCCTGCAGGCCATTCAGGACCACTTGGGGGAAGAGTTGCTGCAGGATCTGATCAACTTCTGTCTCAACTACATGGCGCTGCTGAAGCTGCCCAAGAAACGGTAACAGCTCAAGGACATGTAAATGGTATTCGTGTCACTGATTTCTAGGGAGCTCTGGGCTCCAGGGGTCTCCAGGAAACAACTGAGCTACTGAGCTTATCTTGCTCCAGGTTTTGTCTTAGCATCTAGAGGCATTGTGTAGGATCACTGTCCTACTGAGCTGGGCACCCTGGGCAAATAGTGGAGGAGGATCTTTGTTCTGAAGAGTCTGCACTGTGTTTTAGCATAATGCTTATTCCTTTGCCCCTTTGATCTTCTTCCCTGGGAAGCAGGGTACAGCCACTGCGTGTATCTCATTTAGGACAATGGTGCCAACTCGTTACTGGCCAGGGCATCAGGCATCATTGGTCCTGTGAGTTTCCAAACAAGCAAACAATGGATCTTAAGATGGGAAGGATAACGCCTGAGCACACAGTTTCACACTGCTTCTCACCCAGTGTCGCTGGCTGGCCGCTCTGCTCCGAACCATGTGTTCCTATCTGCTCTTCCCGTTGAGATCCAGCAGCCAGAGGGTGAGCTGTGTTGGCACATCTCTGAAGGAAGACCAGACCACTACAAGGACAGAAATTCCATTGGATCAGCTCGCCCTGTTAGCACAGAAAGGAGAGAGAGGGAACAGATGGCATGAAGGTGGAAGGGAAGAGCAGGAGGACCTCTTTCAGAGGCAGCCTGCAGTTAAGCCAACCTGCGTGCAGGGTCAAACCCCACCTCAGATCAGTTTCATGAATGCATGAGCCACCCAGGGCTGTTGGGAGCAGCAGCTCTACCCACCCCTTGCACTGGCTGTTTTTTTCCTGCTCTCACCATGTGTTTGTACAGTGAACCTGAGCAGGTGAGCAGTTGAGCCAAGATTAAGATAAAGATTAAATCAAGATTAAGATTGAGTCCAAATTAGTTCCTTGATATGAGTCACTATGTGGCAATACAAGGACTGGTGAGGGGAGCTAGGGTGGCTCCTTGCAACAGGACTGCTGGCTGAATGGGCCCCCAAAGCACGGGCTGGGACCCAGAACCCTCAAGGCTGTTTGGTTGCCTCACTGCTGTCTGGTTACCCAACAGCCTGGCGAAGTTTCAGCTCCCAAGTAGCTCTGTGGATTTAGGCTTATAGGATTGCTAGCAAAGCAAGGACTTTAACCCACATCTCCTGAGTCTTGGCCTGGGAGGTGAGCCACCAAACCTTGGGTGCTGCAGAGATGCTGCTCCCAGGCTGCAGGCATGGCTGCCTGTGTGTCTGTTCCCCATAATGTTCCTCACTGTGTTACTAGACAGGAGGGGCAGAGTTTATCCTCCAGACTCACTTTATTGCAGAGAAACAGCAGGCAGAGCTGGGAGGGCCATCAGTGTTAATGAGCTCGGGGGTCCTCAGCTGGACAGGGAAGAGGATCTCCCTGCTCCAGCTAGGTTTCCAGAAGAGTTTCGGTCTATTTTCAAATTAGCAGTGCTGCCATCCGCTGTTGTTTCTGCCCCAGTGGTGCTGGTACCTGTCTGGCACAAACAAACAGAACTAACTGGGTTTATAGCAGAGAGAAAAGAAGGGAGCAGTTTTCTGCCAGCTCAGTGCTTTCAACCAGCCCACTGAGGAAGCGACAGAGCAGTGATCCCAACGCAAGGTAAGGGTGGCAAACAGGAACTGGATCCTGTCTGTGGAAGCTTAGATAAGAGCTGCAGTCAAAGGTGCAGGGGTCAAATGAGAGATAGAGGCCCTGATTTGTGTCCCACAAGGAGGTCCTGATTGCTCTTTAGTCTGCTGCTGGACATCAGCAGCGAGTTACACTGACCTGTACCATCCAGCTGCCCCGAGATACTGCCAGCTTCACAGCCCACACAGTATTTCTTAAAAGCCACAGTCTCATCAGGAAGTTTGTCCAGGCCAGACAATAGCTGTCCTTGCAGTTATCACATTAGAAAACATTACCTATCATTTCACCTAAGCTTGTTGCTTCCAGCATGTCCCCAAGACACACAGGAACTGTTTATTCCTCTTCTCTTACAGTCTCTTTTTATAAAACTGAGCTCCATGGGGATCTTAAGCACTTGTTGATGCCTGATCCCTGCCTGGTGTGAAGCACCCGTGAGTGGACATGGCTTCTCTCCTCCTGCACGTCCTTGCAGAGCCTTGCTGAACAGCCATTCCCCTGAAAAAATTGTGTTTCTCTCCCTGCCCCAGTAACCTTGTGCCTTTGCCCACCCACAGAGGAACCTTCATTGAGTTTCGCAATGGGATGCTGAACATCTCCCCCATCGGACGGAGCTGCACCCCAGAGGAGCGAATCGAGTTCTCCGAGCTGGACAAGGTAGGTGGGCTCACCCTCCCCTTTGCTGGTTTTGCACAACCGCAGATCTCAGGTCTTATGTGCTTCCCTCACTCCCAAGGAGAAAGGAGCTCCAAGCTGTGCATATGCAGCACAGTGGAGACAGGACTGGGAGTCAGAAAAGGGGAAAGACAGTTGAATGGAAGAATTGGATTTCATTGGGGACTACCAATGTGAAGGGGTGGAATAAGGCAGTTACTTAACAGTGTGTTTCCTCATTTACAGTACCCAAAGATAGCCTAGCAGCTATCTTCTCTCTCCCACCCTTCCAGCCCCAATAGAGCTGGAACTAATGGGCTTTGCAGTCTCAGAGGGCCAGCACAGATCTGCTGGGCAGGTCTCTGGAGCATTTGCCTCATGCTCGTACCACTTTCTGGCTGGGGGAGCTTTCTGAGGCTGGGGGATGAGCTGGTCTTTGCAAGACTTTTTAAGCAAAACTAGAGACTTTGGGTTATGAACTGGGTTTCTAGGAAACTGAAACAGTTGCATTACATTGCCAAGGAAGGGCTGGGATCTGCTCCTCCCCATGGACTGATCTGGTGGCCTTTTACTTGGACACTGGGCAGGACTGGTGGAAGCTGGCTAAAGAGGATGACACGAGTCGAGGACAGGTGGGAAGGCAGCAGAGCAATAAGGCAGAGTTGCCCAGCAGATAGGTTACAGTGAATTCTGGGAGACTGTCACCGTCTAATTTTTCAAACCTTCTTTCTTTCCCTTTTCTCCTCATCCTCCACAGAAAGAGCGGATCCGGGAGAAGTTTGTGGCAGCCTTGCAGAGAGAGTTTGCTGGCAAAGGCCTCCGTTTCTCTCGAGGTGAGCAGGGAGTGCTTCCTTGACTTTGCCTTTATCTTGTTTTCCATAAAATTCTGGGAAGGGGAGCAGGAATCCCCTCTGTTCCCTCTGAGGGCCTGGAGACCCTGGGAAGAACAGAGGAAGCTTCTAGTCCTGGAGAGCTGTCACAGGGGCATCACGTTTGCATCCATGACAGGACCACAACAGAGAATAAACTGTAATGCAGATTTGCCTCCCTGGGAATTGGCTGGACAGGCAGGTTTCTATCCCATGACATTATGCCTGCCTTAATTTCAGTTAGAGGAGCCCACTGCTGCCCAGAGGGTCTGTTCTGCCTCAAGTATCAGCAGCAGGGCAGCCAGCAGAGCTCCAGCACATGCACTCCTCTCTAGGAATGAGACAGGAGCCTTATGCGTGTTTTGTCTCTGGGGTTTTCTTGGGAAGGTTAGCTGCAAGGGAAACATCTTTCTTCCTGGAGGAAGAGATGACAAGGGCTAAGGAGTTTGCAGCTCCATGCCATGGGCTTTGGCAGGACCTCTTCTTGGGGTGGCTCTTACAGCCAGCTTACTGAAGGTGAAGAACCAAAGGAGTGGCTTGAGCAATCCTAGGGGTCTGGCCAGGACAGGGATAAAAATGAGGGATAAAAAAGTGGTGGGGATGATGCTGGAAGACCTTCTGCAGGGCAGATGAATATGTGTGAGATAAGAAGGTGCCGTGTGTCAGCCCAGCCAAGGGGCAACGAGGTGGCAAGGCTGAGAGGCAGCAGGTGACACCTCCACTCCTGCACCCAACATGGGCCAGTACTGAGGGTGTGGTCCTCCAAGGGCTTTCCTCTGGGAGCCTCTGCTTGCCTTCAGCATCCTGCCAGGAGCATCCTGTGCTGCCCACCCCACTGGCACACACTGTTTGTTACAGCAGAGAAAGACAAGGTCCCCGCCGCTGTGTCCACGCAGGCACAGGGTGTGAGAGCAGAATGGGCCTTTCTCCTCTGACTTTGGGAAGCTGCCATGAAAAGCTCAGGCCTGTTGTGTAAAAGCATGAAGACGAGGAGCTGCAGGTCTTCTGTTCCTCCACAGAGAAAATGCAGGGTGTCTCAGGTCAGGCATGCGGAAACCAGGCTCTTCCACCAATCTGGCTTCATGTGCCTTCTCCCTGGCTGTGGAGGATGCAAGGCCCAGAGGTGGTGAGAGATCTCCCTGCAGCCCCTCCAGACCCCTGCTCTACCTAGGCAAGGGACAGTCTGGCTGTCCTCCACCTCTTCTCCTTTTGATTTCCTACCTGCTGCAGCTGGCATCATGAGCCTCCTATTGCTGCCCAGCTCTGTTTGAAAGGCTAGAATGCAGTGAAAGGCAGTGTTTTTCACAGGTAAATGGCTTTAGATGCAAACCCAGGAAGGATTTTAATGATGTCAACCAAGTTTAGCTTCTGCTCAGATGCCGGATCCTGCTGCAAGCCTGAGGACATCCTCATCCCTGGATAGGGCACTTGCTCCCATCCATATCACAGTGCTCCATTCAGGGCATCCTGTCCGGTTCCTCTCCTCCAAGATGGACACACAGGCTCCATCCCCAGCTCCTCAGGCTCCAAAGAGTCTTGGTTTAGGATCCCCTAAGCACCAGGGACACTCAAAACAGCCAGGGATGGGAGGACCATGGCATCAGGACTTGCACAGTTGAACAACAGCTGGGATTGATTGGTGCCTGTCTACTCACCCCCTTCCTTAAAGAGGTAGGATTATGATTTGTGAAGGAGAGTGTGAAACTCCAGGATTTCTGATGGATACTCCAGTAGATTTCCTGGACAAGATGAGCAGAGTTGTGGACTGGCAGGAGGATGCTCATCCCAGCTCAAATCCCCGTTTCTCTGGCTCTGAGTGAGACCTAAATGTATATGTGCCCTAAGTCACAGGCCTTATTTTGGAGAACATGTCACCTGTCTTGGTGCTGGGATAAGGATCTCTGCAGCCTGTGCATGCAGTGGGGCACCTTAAGAGAATGGAGAAGGTGCTGCCTCCAAGCACCTACAAAAGGCAGTAGAGTTCTGTGGTAAATTCTGCCTGGTCTAAGAGCAAGGGCTGGAAAGTTTATTAGCCCTTGGTGGCTGTGGATGCCCATGTCCATATGCATGCTCCCTGGGAAAACTGTATGTTTGCGACATCTGACTCGGTGCCTCTCCAGATGCTGGCAACCCTCACGTAACTCGTGTCAAGATGTGGTGACCCAGGGTCATGCCACGGTTATGTCGACGGGCTCATGGTACCTCCATGGCAAGGTCCTTGATCAGTGCAGAGACAGTGTGCAGGAGCTCCCAGCCCCTGCAGGGCTAAGGAGCATCAGAGCAGTGGTTTTAGAAGGGCCTGTGACATCCAGGCAGGAGCCTAGGGGAGAGCTTGGTGCCAGTCTCCAAGGTCATTGTCCCCTGCTGGGACACAGAATGTGCTGGTGCTATCCGCAAGTCATGACCCCAGATCTCCCCCAGCAGATGCCTCTCCTGGGAGGAACCCACTGGTTCCTGCTTGCCTGAAGAGAAGCTGTGCTGTCACCCCAGCTATACTGATGTCACTCCAGATGTTGTCATAGCAACAGCCTCTGCAACTATCCCAGCCACTTGCCAAGAGGAACACCCAGGCAGAGCTGGTGTTTGTGGCTGCTGTTTGGAGTGGGGGGTCTCCACAGACATCCAGCCCCCTCCCATTCTCCTGCCCATCCCAGGGTGGGACACCCTGCCAGCTCCCAGTGACGTTGCCCGATGCCCTCCCTTCTGCTGGCAGGTGGCATGATCAGCTTTGACGTCTTCCCAGAGGGCTGGGACAAGCGCTACTGCCTCAATGTGCTCGATGACGAGAGATTTGACACCATCCACTTCTTTGGGAATGAGACAACCCCTGTGAGTATTCCCCTCTCGCCCCACACATGGCCCCTTGTTCTCCTGCATGGAGCTGCTCCATCACAGGTGTCATGGCCTGAGTCCCATCTGTGCCGATACAGACCTTTAGCGGTGTGAGGGAGGAAGATGCTGTCCTATGGTGCAGGTCTCGTGATGAGAGCAGGCCTACTGGGTTGTGGGAAAATCACCTTGGATTCACTGTGCTGGGAAGCAGGTCCAGGAAAGATTTGCTTTCCTTACTGCAGCACCCTTGGGAGGGCGACAGCCACTCCTGTGGCCTGCACAATCCAAAACATAAGCCCCCAGCACTTAGGAGAAGAAGAGCTGCATCTTCCCATTAGAGCAATGAGGGATAATGCTTCCTTGCTGCTGGAGACTAGCTTGGTCATCCACTCACCTCTTTCCAGATGCTGGCAACCTCTGCTCCCCAAATGTGCCCACCCTACCTTCTGCTAGCCCCTCCAACAGGCAGGGCAGGGGTTAACCCCAGGCTCCTGGGCAAGCTTTGCTGATCTGGGACCTTCCCCATCCTGTCAACACTTCTCCTCTGGCACTGAAGAGGGGAGGCAAGAGGGAGGGAATAGAGCTCCCAGCCCAGCCTCTTCTGCCCTCTGGGCCAGCAAAGCCCTGAGTGCCCCTTCCCTCGAGCTCCCTGCCTGCCCAGCTGCTGGCTCCCACCCCAGCCCCCCACGGGACAGAGCAAAATGCAGATTCACAGATGAGGTTGTTCTGGCAAGACCCTGCTAATGCCGTTCCTATTTTCTATTCCCCTGCAGGGAGGGAACGATTATGAAATCTATGATGATCCCCGCACTGTGGGACACAGTGTCCAGTCCCCCCAGGACACGGTCCAGCGATGCCGTGAAATCTTCTTTCCAGAAAGAGCCAACGAATGCTGACTGCCAGGTCCCTGCAGCCCTGTCCCAGTCCCACCCTCTCTCCCCACCAGGAAAAGCACCTTCATTGGAGGAATCTGCTCAGGGTAGACCAAAAAAACACTTCACAGAGCTGGTCAGGATGTAACACATGAGTGCGGGTGGGTGGCAGGAGGGAGCCTTAGTTGAGCAGCCCTTCAGCACTCCCCATCTGTGGCTGGGGGTCGTGGCACCAGACCCTCCTCACCTTCAGAAAAACTCTCTTGACAGTTCAGCTGTGGTGGGCAGTGATGCAGATGCTTTTGTGGTTGTAAAGCATTTGCAAGGGCCAGTTGAGAGCATGTGCGTGTCCATCCCATGCTCCCTCTCCTTTTCCACTCTGTTTCTCTTAACACTTCTGCATGAGGGAACATGCTTCTCACTCTTCTCTCCCCTTTACACCTTGACCAGGGAGGCCAGGGCTGCTGAGGCTTTTGAGGCTCCAGTCATTCACTGGAGCTGCTCTGAGGCAAGAGACCAGGAAGGCTGTTTGCTCCAAGCCTGGAGCAAAGTAGGAAGAAGTATCTGCAATCCCAGCTTGTTGCACCATTGTGCATTCTAATGGAGAGGTCACCATGTCGTCCTTCTGCTCCATGCCACATCATGCCAGTCCCTCTCTACAGGTGACCTGGGAACAATAGCTTTAAAATGACTAGGCTGCTGCTCTGAGCTTTACTCAGGTGCATGAAGAAACTAATTCTGCTCTTTAGCTAAAACCCCCCCTAGGGTTTATTTTCTATATTATTCTATATTTTCAAGTCAGACCTTGCCTGGCATGGCTGGAGGATGCTGGCACCTGGTGTGAGCAGAGCATGCTATGGAGCAGTTTGGGGCAGAAGGCTTTCCAATGGTCTTCCCACTCCCATATCTGTTAAGCATCACAGATCACAGAATCACAGAATTGTTAGGGTTGGAAGGGAGCTCTGGAGATCATCTACTCCAACCCCCTGCCAAGGCAGGGTCACCCAGAGCAGGTGACACAGCAATGCATCCAGGTGGGTTTTGAATGTCTTCAGAGACGGAGACTCCATGACCTTCCCTGGGCAGCCTGTTCCAGTGCTCTGCCACTCTCAACGTTTTTCTTCATGTTGAGGTGAAACTTCCTGTGTTTTAGTTTATGGCCATCACTCCTCGTGCTGTCACTGGGCAACCACTGAAAAGAGTCTGGCACCTTCCTCTTGGCACCTGCCTTTGAGGTATTTATAAGCATTAATGAGATCCCCTCTCAGTCTTTAGACTAAACAGGCCCACCTTCTGCAGTCTGTCCTCATAAGAGAGATGTGTCCATCTAAAACCTTACCCAGGGCATTCATAACAGACCTAGTCCCCTTCCTTACCAGTTCTCAGCTTTCCATCCTGCTGCCAAAGACATTTTCAGAGAGGGCCAACGCAGGCCAGACCTGGTTAGTAATGCCAGTGGAGGTACCCACTCAACAGTGCCCTCCAAGCTTGCTTTTCCACCCCGTCCCATCCTACACACTCAGTTTACGTTATGAAATGTCTCTTTAGGGAGACAGGATTTCCAGTGCAGGTGTCACGTGTCCTGTTCCTCTACCTGGATCTTTGTGAGTTGCAAACCCACATCTCTTCTTCAGCCCTTGACCTTCTCCCTCACATTGTCCTTTTATTCCCAGCAGTTACGTTGGGGTGTGTAGCCACACTAGTGACGCTACTCACAACTTGGTGCTCAAAAGGAGCTCAGGGATCCATCCCCTCCAGGGAGATGTCCTGGTTGCAGCTCCTCAGGGCAGACGGACCTGGTGTTTGTGGACCTGGAGAATGCTGGAGGTTCCTGCAAACCTCCCCCCATTGCTCCCCAGGAGCCTTTCTCACCACATCCCTGCTGGTATGGCACTGCCCTGTCTCTTGGTCCTGTTTCCTCCCCTTTTTCTCCTGTTCCTGCTTTCCTTGCCATTGCTCTTCATTTCCTCCTAGCAGCTGGACTGCAGAGTGGTTTCTCAGCTGGCTACTGCCACCTAAGCAAGGCACCACCATCTTCCTCAGATAGATACACTGGTGCTTCTGGACCCAGGGCAGGGCAGGGCTCCCATGTTGCCATTAGCAGAGTCCCAGGTGGCTGCTTGGCCACAGGAGCAGGGATACTGTATGACCTAGTGCTGGTGGAGTGCTGTCTCCTCCACTTGACTGCACCTCCTAACTACAACACATCAGATCTCTGATGCATCACATTTGCATGAGTGCAGCAGTCTGCCTGGCATCTGGAAATCCCCAACAAATGCACAAATTCCTCTTTCTGCCCAGAGAAGGTTTCTGTGTGGGAGAAGAGGATCTGTTGGAGAAGCCCCAATGCAGGGTACCCTTTTCACAGGTCACAGGTTTTGGCCCTCCACTGCAACCTTCATGGAGGAATCGTGTGTTTTGTGGTTTTCCTCCTCTGTTTCACTGTGGATCAGGTTATGTTTGAGTCTTGGGGAGTTTGTTTTTCCTGTAAGTCTATTCAAAGCCAGCAGGACCTCGAGTGAGCTTAGTGGTTAGTGAAGAGCAGGGCTTGGTCCTGATGGTGTGGAGCACCAGAGTGGTCATGGGGGCTGAGATGACTTGCACCTTCAAAGGGAGAGGCTGCCGCTGGTGGGAGCATGTCCCTTGCTCAGAGTGGGGAAGTTGCAGGACAAGCAGAGCAGAGGCAGAGATGACTTGAGGCACTAGCCATTGCTCAGGAGCTCACGTGTGTGTGGGTGGGATCAAGTTCAGGTTCCTTCTCTGTTCTTGTCTCTTACACCAAGCTTGGGCACCTCCCACCTGGACACCCCATCCTGCCAGAGGGATAAGGAGGAGGACAGCATCAGAAGTAGCTGGGGCAGCCCCTGCGCCACAGAATGGTTGAGCTTGAAGGGAGCTCTAAAGACATCTGGTCCCATGCCCCTGCTCAAGCAGGGCCACTGAGAGCCCTGGCTGCCTGTGCTGTTTTTGCAGGCAGGGATGATGCAGGGATGGGAGCCCTATGGCTAGGGGACCATTCATGTCTATCCCTGAGACTCCTTTGATGTTCCTCTCATGGTGGGTGCCCGCAGCATAAGTGGGGGGTTCTCCCTGTGTATGTGTGAGTGAGCAGATCTGGCAGGCCCCATGCCTGGGACAATCTTGCTGTACAGCTCCATATCAGTGCAAGATGGGTGTCTCCTGTCTGGCTGATACCAACTGTTAAACAAGAAATATATTTAAATACAGAGATATGTATATTAAAAAAATTAAAATCAATCCTATTAAAGCCACTACACACAGCAGTTGGAGGCAGCATGTGCTTTGTGCTGGGCTGTGTGGGGGTGAAAGGCAGCCAGATAACAGGCAGCCACTTTTCAAAATCCCCACAGCAGTGGGGGACCAGCCCCAGTCCTGGCCACCCCTCATGGTGGGCAGCAGCCTCCTGTCCCAGGCTCACAGTGTGCTCCCCTTGAGCAAAGCTGGAGCAGCCCCAGCCCCCCCGGGACATACTGTGGTGGATGAGTCCGTTCTGACGTATGGGAAAATCCCTAGGTGCTCCAGGTCCTTTACCTTAGAGAATCACCAGCTTCCCCACTGTGACACACACACAGGACAAAGAGCCAGGATCTGCAGAGCTCATGGGAAAGTCACTTTTAATGGTTTATTGCCAATGTTACAAAGGTTGACACATGGTCAGACAGGCGGGAACCACACTGGAGTTGTAAAAACACCACCACCAAGTCTAGGATTTTAGTTTATTTCAAAAAAAAAAAAAGGAAAAGAAAAAATCAGTTTGCCTTGGCCAAGCTGACTGCATGTCCTGGGTATGCCTGGAAGCCTCAGCCAGGGTTGACACAGCCCCTGGGAGAGCCAAACTTCAGGATGGCAGTGAGATGGGCTGGGGGGTCCCAGGGCAGTCCCCACATCAGCCTTGTCTGGGGCAGCACATGGTGGTCCTTCTGAATCCACAGTGCCCAGCTGTCCTGCATGGCACCAGCCTTGCCCCACTCACCCCTCTCAGCAGCAGCAGCAAGAAAGGTGGCAAACACCTCTCTCCATCCATGCTGAGGACTGGCAGTGCCAGCAGCTCCTGCTGAGCAGGTGCTCCAGGAGCTGGCTATCACCTCCTACCCTGCTCAGAGGGGCTGCTGGCACCCCACTGTCCCCAACCCTGCTTTGAAGTAAATCCTTTAAGATGCTGGCAATTCCTGGAGCATCAGCACAGGTGGCATTCCCCTAGGGTCAGCTCAGGACCAGCACAGTGCACACTGCCCCTGTCCTGTTGCCCTCTGCCCCATCCCTCCCTGGGGATAGGGGGAGCTCACCTGGCCACAGTATGGCAGAGAAGACCAAAAACCAGAGAAGACCAAAATTTGTGCTTTGTATACATTACCCTGCCTACACTGAGGGGCTGGGGAGGGGGTGGCTGTGCTCACCCCACAGCTGAGGCTACTCAAACCCCTCAGCCCCTCACCACCCCAGCAAGCTACAGACATGCACACACACACACACGCGCGCACGCATGGGAAGGGGGGTCCCCAGAGGGCTGGGGGGACAAGGGGGGACAAGGAGAAAGTGGCCATCTCCCCAAAACCATGTCAGCACCGAGCCAAGAAAAGTGCGTTCCTGGCCCAGCAGCAGTGGGGAGCACAGAGGTGCCAAGTGTGCCTCTGCCCCATGCCCAGGTGCAGCCCCCCAGACACAGCACCAAGCCCCTCCAGTGCCCTGCCAGCAGCTGTTTGCCTCTTAAAACTAAAGTTTTGCTTTCTGTAAGCCACTTACCTCCCTGTGGCACCGCTGACCTGAGATCTTGTGATGGAGGGATGTGGCTCAGGTGGGTGCTGTGAGCTGCCAGCGATGGGGATGGGTCTCAGCCACCCAGACCCCACACAGTGATACACCACCCCACACCGCCCTGATTCGCCCCTGCCCCAGGGCATGTCCCACTGCTGCTGTCCCACTGTGTACCAAGTGGGGTGCCCATCTTGCCGGAGTGGGATTTAGGAGGATGAGCCTCACTGCGCCCCCTCCTGCTCTCAGCACCTGCTGCACCCGAGAGCAGCTGGAGGGCTCTGGGGGTAGGACTGATTCCCCTGTTTGCCATGGCTTCGGGGGCAAGGAATGGGACGTGGGGCTCGGTGCTGCCCCCAGAGCTGGGGAGCAGCCAGGGAGGGCTCTGCTTCCCCTGTCCCCCTCGACAGACACTTACAAACACACACAGAGAAAGGAAACCGTAACCTTATAAAAGACACTGAACGCAAACGCCTGCATGTTTGGGGGCAGCCCCAGCCCCATCACTGCCTCGGCTCCCCCCTGCCCCCTGTGAGCCGCCGGGCAGGCTTGCTCCGTGGGGCTGAGTGGCTGGCGGCCCCCCCGGGCGCCTAGGAGCCAATGATCTGGCCGGACCATGTCTCATGCTTCGTGTGGGGTGCCAGGTTAGTGAGGACCACCTCCACCGCCTGGAATTTCTGGTTCTTCGGAGGGATGGGGCAGACCTTGTACGTCACCTCATCCCCCTCCACTGGGACGTATTCCCCCTCGATGCTGTGGGAGAGAAAAGCAGAGATGGTGTGGCTGCAGCTAAGAGATGGACCCCTGCCCTGGACCACCCAGAACCAAGGAAGGCACCCGACCCACCAGCTGTGCCTTGGGAAAGAAAACCCACAGGTGATGGGGGGCAGAGGACAGAGCCCCATCCCCATCCCATGGAGACATCCACATCCCATCCCACAAGTGTCTGGTCCCATGCTGATGGCATGGCTCCCCCAGGGTGTTCTGGCACTGCACAACTCAGGACTTACTCAGACACATGCACAAAAATGTCCTCTGTGCCATTCTCAGGGGTGATAAACCCATGGCCCTGGGAGCGAGAGAACTGCTTGCAGACGCCTTTGAAGACGGGGCCAGCAGAGGCACGTGCCGTCCTGTGGGAGGAAAGGGAAGGAGATTTTTCACTGGTGGCACTCACCCACAGCAACCTGGGCAAGTGTGTGCAGTGATGCCAGGCACTGCTTTGGCAAAGTGCACCAGGTGTAAAGGGCTCTGCAGATACCGCAAGTGACCACAGTCCCCGCTCAGCTCAACTGGATGGGCCCAAACCCACATGCAGGTACTTACGCCGAGTAGGTCCTGGTCCTCTTGGTGGGGAGGGGGCTGGGCAGGTCCCGCAGCAGGAGGTTGCCTCGCTCCCAGATGCGGCTGCCCTCCCGCTGGAAGGGGAAGGTGGGCCACACTGGCGACTTGGGGGAGTGCAGGGGTGGCACTGCTGGCGGGGCGCTGGGGTCTGATGACATGGTGGGTCTGGCAGGCTCCTCCGTTTTGGGGGCAGGTGGGAGTGCAGCAGGAGAAAGGACACCCGAGCGTGCGGGTCTACTACTGGTGACCTGGGGAGCAAAAGGAGATGGGGGTTACAGGCTCTCCTATGGGGCTTTTGGCAGGGACAGTATGCTGTTAGGAATTGCCCCTCTGCTCCCAGCCATCTGTGGGAGTAGGCAGCATGCTGCCACGTTTCTGTACTGAACACCAACCCCCAGCAGCAGGAATTGTCCCAGGAAGCCTATCGCAGCTTGGAGCCACCTGGGATGTTCCAGCAAATCAATCCCAAGAGAAGAGCCTGGTTTGTGGCTGCACCTTTCATGTGCCGGGATAGTCCCACATATTCAAGATGAAGTTGCTAAAAAAGCACACCCTGGGAAAAGAAGCAGTGGGGCATGGGCTGCCACAGGCCCATTTTGGGAAGGATGCCCACGCAGCACCAGCATACCTGGGCTTCCAGTCCCAGCCTCTGAGAACTTCCCCCAGCGGAAATTTCTGATAAAAGAGTGAAGGAGAAAGGTCTGAGGGTGGGTCAGGGTCAGGGATCTGAGGTCTCCCCAGTACAGGAGGTTGCCTCAGCCCTATAGGATTTAGGACCCAACCCCAGCCCCAGCCAGCAGCTGCTGCCCACCCAGGCACATTGCTACAGGAAAGGACACCACTAGGCTGTGGCAGTGCTGCCAACAGCCCTCACATCCCTTTGGAACCTCAGTTGAGCCATGACACAAACAAAACTTCCTGCTGCTGCCATCATTAGGCTCCAGTTCTTGGCTGGCATCATGCAGTTTGCAAGGAGTTAAAGCCCTAAGGGGCAGAAACCCTGCAGACATGTCCTGACAGAGCAATTGTGGGCACTGTTGTCCTTGTTGAAGCACCCCGAGCATGAAATTGGAGGGGTTGTGAATTTTTAAGCCTCCCAGCGAGATGCTCTGGTGCGTGATCAGCACTGCAGCCGCTTGCTCAGAAAGCCTTTGCTCTGATGATTTCTATTCCAATCAGCTGCTGCAGCTGATGCTGGTGTCTCTGTCCTGGGGTGCCCCACAGTAGTGGCTGCTTGGGGTCACCTCTCTTTGGGTGCGCTGGGCGAGGAGACTCGCCCATCTCCATCACTCCTCAGCCTCGGGGGTTTTCCCATCTCCCAGTGCTGAGGAGCCTGACATCCTACAGACTTACCATCCCCTTCCCCACCACCCACTTCAGCCCTTTCCCACCCCAATGGGGCATGCGTCATCTTTTGGGATGACACCTGCACACATCAGGAAACCCAGAGAATATTTAATTTGTTTTCTGACTCACTGTGGCCCTTTGAGACATGAAGGCCCTGGGAGGGATGTGCAAAAGGGGGTCACCTCCACTCTGAAATTAGCAGGCACCAAGGACATGGAAGAAGATTTCTAGAGCAGCTGAAGTTTCAAGGAGGGACCAGGCAATTCCTGCTCCCCTCACCCACCTCTGCTTGCTTCCTTTGCCAGGGAATCTGCCTGCCACCGGGTTCCCTACTGCTGCCAGTCCAGCTTGGATGCTGCCATGGGATGCTTCCCATTTAAGACTCAGCCAGTGTCCTAACAACTGCCCACTCTCAGCTCTCCAGAGCTTCACCTTCAGGTCCAGGTGGCAGAAGCCACACTAGAGTGTGCCCCAAGGCAGAAGCCACCATGTTCCTCTGCTCCCTCAGACAACTTCCAATCACGGCCGCAAACCCCTCTAAAACATCTCTCCCTTCTATGGCTCCCCACCTATCCCCACACCAAACCCTTTCTGTGCTTCAGTGGCTCCTTTCTGCCATGAAGTAACTGGAGCAGACATACCTGCCTTCTGCTCTACATCCCAACCCACACAGGGACTCCTTGGTGCCTGGCCTGACAGGCTCAGCAACTCCTGCCTCCATGCCCAGCTTCAGCATCTGTTTCCCCATACCCTGGCTCAGCATCTCCTTCTCCCATTCTCAGCCTCAGGCTCACCATCTCCTTCCCCCATGCCTGTGGAGCTCAGAGAGACTCAGGGAGCACCCAAGTGAGACACCCCAAAGCCAGGCCACACACCAAGCAGCTTCACAGCTCCCATCTGTGCCCCAATCCGACCACCCTGCCTGTGCTGGTGACCAGTCTGGCCACTTTAGGTCAGCAAAAAGCAGTGTGGTCCCCATGCACGGTCTTCCCAGGAGATGTCACAGCTGGAGGAGTGGGATGATTTGGGGGAAGCAGCCCTCAGCTCTCTGCCACATCATGAAGATGCCACTATGAAAATGGCCTCACCATGGCACCTCCTCTGTGTGTCCTTTCGCTGACAAGGCCTTTCCATTCCTCCACCAGATTAGGGACAATGGAGGGCATTTAACCTGAATAACAATGCTTGGAGCAAACTATTAGTATGCTGAGGAAGTTGGTTGGCATCCATAAGGGGCTGAAGAAATGGAAGTTTCCCAGAGGCAAAAGAAAAGTAAGAGGCAAAGGGGAAGGGGTGCACAGGACGCAGAGCCTTTCAGGGACAAAATGGTGTGCACTGGTGAAGTGGCAACCAAGAGTGGGTTTGCTCCAGCCCAAGCCCAGGTGCCCTGGAAGGTTCCCTGGTTCTGGGGATGAGCAGCAGTCAAAAACAGCACAATGCTGGGCATCACTGAGGAGGCACACAGTCTGATCCAAAAGGGCTGAGGGCACCAGCAGAGGGTGCCCTCCTGGGCTGCTGTTTGCCTTCAGGAGCTGAGCTTGCTCCATCTGGGAGAACAACCTGGGCATGATCACTCACAGGCACTGTGGGAGGGCTCTGGGTGGCCCACAGGGGTGTGGGGGGGAGCCCTGGTGTGGGATGGCAGCTCATTGGGATAAGAACAGGGACAGAGCACAGCAAAGCTCTGGGATCCCCATCCTTGGGGGTATGCAGCCCCTGGACATGTCCCTGAGCTGCCTGCTCTAACTACTGCTTGGAGCAGGGGCTGGAGTAGGGACCCCTGTCCTGCAGCCAAGCCAAGGCTGTCCCCCACAGCCAGCATGTGCACTCTGCTCCTCTTCAGCACGTGCATCAAGCATCCCAAATATGTGGGTCAGCCTTGGTGCCCAGTGGCTGAATGCCTGGCTTTGCTGGTGCTGGTGAAGCTGAGGCCGAGTGGGAGCTTTGGAACTACAGGTGGCTGTAGGGCAGTATCCTAAGTCCCACCTCATTTAAATCCCCACAGCAAACAAAGGAACCAAGGAAATTAAACTCAGGGCAAAAGCAGGCTGAAAGAAGACAGGGGACACAAGCCAGCATCTCCTTCCCTCCTAGCCCAGTCGGAGGTCAGGGAAAACCTTCCTGTCCTTCTCCTTCCCTTCCTGTGTTCCACTCCACTATCCTCTCCTCAACCCTTTTTCCACATCATAACCCCAGCAGGAGACATGGAGGGGGCACCTGGGCCCAGGAGACATATTCACCTTCTCCTCCATCTCCTGCAGTCATTATAACCTCCGTTGGGGATGAGAGCATCTCTCTCCACTCCAGGTCTCTCCCAGCCTGGCTAACACCACCCACGACGCTGTGTCCACACCACACACGTATACAGTGCAGGGATGAAATCCAGGTCACTTGAGGAAACAAGAGGAGAGGATGCAGCAGCCTGGCTCTGCCACGGGGCATGGGAAGCCCTTCCAGCATAAACCCCTTCCACCACCACTGTTAGGCCTCTACCTCACTCCTCTCTGTCTTCTCTTGGTGGCTTTGCTCCAAGGGTCTGCTGCAGTGACAGTCCTTCAGGCCAAGGAGGTGTATAAATGGCACTGACCCCAGAGCTCCCTGAAAGGATGCTCTTCATAAAAAATACCTGTCTGCCTTCCCCCCTCCCCAAAGAAACCATCTCAGAGCCAAATCTCAGAGCCCTCTGGTGACAGGGTCTCCTTTGGCAGCAGCCGCCAGCCTTGCTTTTATATTTTTCGGGGGGCAGGCTCCTGAGCTAGCGGAGCTGACAGTCGGGAGTGCTCGAAGGCGAAGGCAGAAAACCCAGGCCAATTAAGGCAGACAGGCAGTAGACACATCAGCTTTTATCTCGAGATCCAAGTACCCCATTCATCAGCAGTGACTGAAAGGTCTGTGGTTCATCAAATAAAATCACCGTCTCTCTCCCCTTCTTTAAAGCCAAACACATTGACTTGGGTGCTGGCAGTGACCTTGTTTAACTAAACAGCCTTTCAAGGTCTCCTAGAAGGGGTGAAGGAGCCTTTTGAAGAGGCATCAGCCTCTGTCTGCCACTCCCCGTTCATTAGGAGCAGCGAAGAAAAACCCCTCACACGTCCCTCGCCCAGGCGGGGGAATACATATTTAATTAGCTTAATCGCCCTCGGTGAGTCGGGCGGCGCTTCTTTGTGCTCCTTCCCATTCGCTGGAACCCCCGGGATGCCCGGGATGGACGGGCGGATGGGTGGCCGCTCTGCTGGCGGCCGTCACGCTCCGGCTCTGGACGTGACCCTTCAGCTGGCCCGCTGTCGCCTTTATGGGCCATTCCCTTTCACGCCGCCGCTTCCCTTTGTAAATCCCCAGCTCAGATGTTGTCTGCCACAACACTCCCGAGTGCCACCGCTCCCCCCACCCCAGTCAAGGAGCTGGAGGTTATTCTCCCTCTGCTGCCTTTTCCAGCAATCTCCTGCACGGGCTCTTCCATGCCACTCGCCATGATGTTTCCTCCATCTCTTGCAACTGCCAGCGGCCCCGGTTTGGGAGTCAGGTTTACCACCTCTCCCAATTCACCCCCGTAGGAAAAAAGGTATGTCAAAAAGACACCCCATCTCCACAGCCAGCTGCCTGTAGCCGTCTCCTCACCCCACGGAGTAGGGAAAGCAGTGCTCTGGCCCACTGCCATCCTCGGGGAGGCTGATGCCCCCCTAGACTCAGCCTGTCTAGACACAGGCTGAAACAGAGAAGAGCTACACCCCTCCAGACGCATAAGCGTGTCCTCAGGGCTCGATGCAAAAACAAAAATCCCATTTTTCAGCTGCTTGGCATATTCACCTGCCGAGGGACCCAACAACAACACGGTGGCCAGCAGAGATGTCAGGGGGGCTGCCACGAAGGGCAGGAACCAGCTGGGGAACCAGGATGGCTCCAGGAAGGGGTAACCACGAGTAGGGCCACCGCAGTGCTCACTGGTCTCTGTTTCTCCATCCTCCCTTCCTCGGAGAAGGCTCACAACCTCGGCGTCTGGCAGGTTTTTATAAATGCTGTCTCTGTCCGATGCTAATGAAAGCCTCTCAGCTCCCCCCTCCCGTTTTTGGTTACCAGACTATGCCGTTAAGAGTTAAATACTGAGCAAAGCATTTCCTCATCTACCCTACATGTTACGAACCCCTTTGCTGAGACAAATTACTACAGGAAAAATAAAACTAGGCGGTTTTTGGGGAATGCACACTGACAGCATCCCCTCCCCAGCTAAGCCAATCACACTCCCAACTTCAGAGATCTTTGCTGAGATAGTCTCGCCTACGATACAGCCTGCTTAGCGCTAAAATATGAATGTCACCTTTATGGATTGATTATAAAAAGCTCCTTTAGTCAGTGCTGGGCTACCCAGTTCTCAGGGAGGCCATGGGGGAGAGCAAGCAGGCTGACAGATGCAAAGAAGCAGCAAAGGAAGAAACCATCATGGAGGCTTGATTTACCTTTTAAGCATGTATGCAAAATCATCACTCTCAAATACGGAGTTTGTGGGATTTGTTTGTTTTCTTGTGTTGGTTTTTATTTTTTTAATTAGCAGAGTGCCTGTTCAAAGTCCTGGCGTCTGTGTCCTTCCTTCCTCCTTTGTGGATCTAAGTTGCCATCAGCAGGAATAGTGCAGCCAGTCCCAAAGAAACCCCAGTTCAAGCCCTCATCATTATTAGCCTGCTTTAATAAGACGGATTTTTCACAAATTGCCTTCCCCTCACCCGGCAGTCAGAGAGCTGGGTCCCAGCTGAGCTCAGCCCTCCATGGCAAAACCCTGGATTATTTGCCCCACAGCCAAAGCAGACGTGCAACATTGCCGCCGCCACCCCCAAGGGAGTTATTGTTCCTGAGGCTGGTGGGGAATAACCAAACCGCAGGGAAGTCACGCTTCACCCTCTCACCTCTCCGCCGCCAAAAGGAAAAAGCAGGTTTGAAAGAAAAAGGTGGAGCATGAAGTTTAGCCTCCAGCTACAATAGCCCGGGCACGCTGGATGGCCATTGTGCCTCCCCTTACTCACCTCCTTAGCAGCGACGGGCTCCCTGGAGCGGCGCTCCGCAGAGCATCGGTGCTCGGCGGGGCCGGACGCTCCTCCGCTACCTTGCGAGGAGCAGCGGACTCGCCCGCAGCCCGGCTCCCGGGGGCTTTCTCCGGCTGCCCGCTGACGGATCTGCGCTATCTGGTGTGTGTATGATGTGCGCTTCGAACACACACGCATCCGCACGCCTTCCCTTGACGTCAGGGCCGGGCCAGGGGGAGCGGGCAGGTGGGAGGGATCAGCGTGGTCATTTCTGAGCTAAGCTTAAAGGAGAAAGTCTGTATGAGGGGCCGGAGGTGACGAGGGTCGGCCCCGGGGGGCTGCTTCGCTCCGGTTACGCAAGGTGACAAACATCGGTGGCACGGCCGGACGCGATGGGGCGGCCCCACAGGCTGCAGCGACAGCAGGATCGGGTGTGGGGGGTGTGGGAAGGCACCAGAGGCCGGGATGGGGACAGGAGGCCACGTCTGGACCAGGAAGGGTCCCTCGGAATGGGTCAAACCTCTCCTCTGTCACCTCAAGTCTCAGTGGTGCCGCTGCAGTCACTCTCCCCAGCTGCCCAAGCCTTCAGCTCCCAAGCATCCTTGAGTGCCACAGTCACTCCCGGTGCAGCAGGAGAGCACAGGAGGCACATGCTGCAAAATCCATCCTACCGCCCCGCTCCCCTGCTCCAGGCTCATAGTCTGTTGTCACAAGTCCAGGTGCTTTCTAGGGTCTCATTTCTGTCAGTGCACTGTGCCAATCCACAGCCCAAAAAGATCCTTCCTTTCTGTTTTCTCAGGTGCCAGTGTGACTGTGCTCAGGAGAGCCATCTCTGTGGGCAGCAGCATTGTCATAAATTGGCCCAAGGCTTTCTCTCATAGGGGCACAGGGCAGTGCGACGAGGACAGGAATCAATCGTTTGCTGATTCCACTGGGAAATAGGGCAAGGAGTAATGGGGTTTAAATTGCAAGGAGCAAGATTGATGTTAGACATTAGGAAACGCTTTCTAACAGAACAGGCAGTTAATTACTCAAGTAGATTGCCTGGGGAAGCACCAGAATCTTCATCACTGGAGGTTTTTAAGAACAGGCTGGGTAGGCATACTTTGGGGGGAATTTAGGTGACAGTAGCCTCATTTTGGAGTAGAAGTGTGAATCACACGAACACCTTACCACATAGGTCCCTGTGACCCTGGATTAAAATTTACAACAACCCCAAACAACCATAGCTCAGTGTCAGTGCTGCAGGGAGCTGTTATGGCCATCTTATGACATGGGGAGTTTGTGTGTTGCTTTTGTTTTCTTTAACTCTTTCTTTGACACACTCTAAGTAGCTGAACATGATGGTGGCCAACTGGATGTGTTCCACTAATGACCCTGGGGTCTGCAGGATGGTGTACAAGTCATGTGAGAAGTCACGAGGCATGGCACAGACTCAGGAGTCACAACTGCTCTGCCAGGCTGGATCCATCCATCCATTCACTATCCATCCATCTATCCACTGAGTGTACTGAGTGTTGATCTGTGGCTGTCAGGGGCTTTGGCCAAGGGATCAGATCACAAAGCACTTGACTTTCTCCTGTCAATGAACTCTAGTGTGCAAAAAGGCTCCACAGACAGAAGAAAAGAAGAGACCAGCCCATCGCAAGGCCACTGAGAAGCACTGAAACCCCAAGTGCAGGTGGGTTCTGGCATTGCCCATCATGCTCTGCTTGTGCCTTTTCAAATAGTTTTTCCTGACAAAACAGAAGTCCTATTCACCTCCTACAGACACCACAAGGCTCATCTCCCCAGTATACCCTTCAAAACCTCGCAAGAGAAGGGTAAGAGACCCCAGACAGCTCTCAGTCTCCATTCTGAGTTTCTTCTGAGATGGCCTCTTCTCTCCTGGGGGACAGCTCTACACATCCATACCAGGAGGGTCCTGAGCTGGAAAGAGCTGGAGGCCAGTGCTGGGGATGTGCAGTATGGGCATGCCCTCTTCTTCCCCGGGCATTCATTTAACATTTGTACATTGAATGTCAGAACTACCTGTACTTTCCTGTCTGCTTTGTGGTATGCCAGGTTTACTTGTGTGCTCAGTTGCATGTGTTAAAGAATACAAACTGAACAGAGGAGATGAGCGTCAGAGCCTGTCTCTCCCATGTAAAGGCTCTTGATGGAAAAGGCACAGGGAACTCAAAGTATGTTTGGAAGGTGGATCTGGGCATGCACTGCAGCAGAGCAGGCATAGAGTCTAAAGCAGGTAAAAATGATAAAAGGAGAAGAGGGAAAGCTTTGATCAAACAGAAAAAGAGAGGGGGGGTGCCAGAGATGCCTGCAGAGATGGAAGAAAAGGCAGGAGCGTGAAAGACTTTGTACGTAAGATACATAATTCTTTTGGAGTCAATCAAAGGAGGGCCAGAACTGTCTAGATGCAAATTACCAGTCACCTCCCCTGGCATCCCTGAGCCAGTTTTCCCCAAGAGCCATGGAGATGCAGGGACACAGGAGATCTTAAACAAAGTAATTTGGGGGCTCGTTTCATTTTCCGTACAGGTTGCAAGCCTTCAGTTAACTTCAAATAGTGTTTTCCAATTTTCCTGTACAATCAAGAGAATGAGAAATGTTTGGGATTTAGTCTGAGGGACAGAGAATCTCTTGTGGAACCTCTGAGTTCCAGCAGCTAAAGTGTCAGAAAAAAACCCAAACAAACCACGCCAAAAAAAAACCAACGAGCAACAGAGAATCATGCTCCCAAATGTCAGAAAAGCCCCAATGCTGCTGAGAGACTCTAGAGACTTTACGGTTATGTGTGAAAAGGTGTGTACAGACACTGCAAATTTGTGGATATTCGCCATGTCAGTACTACTGGGACAAAAAGAGATCATTCAGCAAAATGAGGCTGCTCACACCATCTCCAACAGCAAGACACTTTAGCAGTAGCATTAAAGACAGTGTAACTCTGAGCACTACCAATACCTGAGTTGAGACAACGTCCATGTTATTTGGGGCATAGTTTGACTTTTGTTTATATTTTTACACTGGAGACAGTATTTATGAGATACGGAATTCCTCCAGGGAGAAAACCTAAGTGAGAACAGAACAACATCTGCCAGGTGTACCATTGCCCAGGCACACACCACTTGGGATTGAGGAGGTTACCTGTAGAAAGTGAGACTGGAAATAATTTCCTACGACCTGGCATGTTACTGGTGGACGCTGAGAAACTGACAGCCAGACTCAGCTGTGGTGGTGATTGCAGCCTGGTACCCGAGGCAGTGAAGCTCATCCAACACTGTCATCACTAGGTTTCTCTCCACACATTTCCATTCTATTTCCCCAGAGTAATATCCAAGTATCTGCAAGTTTTCACCAAAATACATAGCTGCATAGAGAAGCGGAATCCTGTCATCCTTACTGAGGAATGGCCCACAGTATTCAGCCCTTACTGGCAATCACAGAGCTGATACAGGAGAGAGAGATTCTGCATGTCTTGCTTGCCTGCACTTTACAAGACACCACAGACCTAAGTCGTAAGACCCAAGCCAGTATGAAGCAAGGCCTCGCAGACCTGCTGCTCACACAGCTGGTTTTTGGGGACTGAAGATCAGGCTGAAGGGAGATGTATCTGATTCATATTGCATACCCAAAAACCCCTGATGGAGCACAGCTATTGAAAGCATGAGAGGATAGGCTAGAATGGAAGAATGACATAACTGTTCAAATCCACTTCTCTCCATCTCCCATGTTCTCCCACGTATTCCAGTCTACTATTCCCCTGGACCCATGTCCTTATTCAAGTTTACAGTTCTTATATACAAAAGCATTTAGAGTGATCACGTTGCCAAAATCAACAGTGTCTGAGTTCTCCCTCCTCATGTGATACCAAGGCTATTGCTTCCCCTGTCATCAGAAGGACAGGGTCGGGAGCTAGTCTCTCTTGTGAAAAAGTAGCTACAGACACGTGCAAAAGCTGCATTCCAGCTAATGGTCACACCATGCACTGCCCAACCTGCGTGAGGCCAGGACAGAACAGCAAGGGATGCACCATGTGTGCCACCAAAGCTGTGCTGTGCCCAGATTAGCGCAGCCGTGACTGTAGTGCAGGAGAAGGGAGCCTTTGTAAGGCTCCCTGAAGTAGGACAAGAAGAGCAAGAAACGCTGGGGATTTGGGTTGAGGTGTTCTGATAAAGCAGTGTCTGCTGTGCTGGCAGCAGAGCCCATTGCTGAGATGGTAGATGCCGCTCCAAGAAAAATGCTGCTCTTCTCAGGTGACAGGGTAAACCTTGTTCTATGGCCCCCCATTGAATACAAACACACCAAGCATGTGCAGCTCGGCCATGTTTAATTAAACAAAAAAAACCCTCACAACACAAAAGATCCTGGTAAAACAAGAGGAATTGTGAGGAGATCAAAAACTCCTTGCCCAAGACAGGTAGCTTGTTAATGAGGCCTAACAAGGGTATTTCCAACCTCATTTTCGCCCTCCCATGCCAAGACAGCTCAACATTTAATGATTTCTTATCTAAAAGCCACGTTACTGTCCCACCACGCGCTGCTGGGGGGCGTGGGGGATGACACACTTTTAGCCTTTGCATCAAAGCCATTATGCTGACAGTGCAGTTTTGACTGTCAGCCAGGGATGTTTGGTTTTCCTGGCGGATCTTTTTTTAAACACACTTCAAATAACCTCCTTTCATTTTCCCCGATAAATCTCAGACGTTGGCACACCCCCTTGTTTTCTCCCATCCCTCATGCTGCTTCCCTCTGCAGATTGCAGCGAGGCTTGAAAAAAAAAACCCATACCATTAGGGTTGGTTTCTTTTTGGCAATTAACACTCTGAAATTATTCCAGCTCTGTGTAATGACAGTTTGTCCCCGACAATGACCTTGACCTAAGCTTGGGGCAGTCGGTGGTGGGAGGAACTTCCAGCTGCAAAAGGGACTATAAACCCAGCCCGGTTTGCTGGAGAGGTGGGCAGAGGGCTGAAGAATTGCCTTTCAGAGAGGCACAGACCAAATTTGATATCTTCTGCCCTGTCCGTATTGAAGCTTATGCAAATGATAAATTAAATCACAGGAACCGAAGCTGTGGCATGGGAGCCACCGCCCGGGGCTTGGCAGGGAAGAGGGGACACAGAGCAACCATGCACAGGGCGTTTGTATTGACCAAAATCGTCCCCTTCACGGGGGTCACCAGACGCGGCCGCGGCCAGCGAGCACAGCGGGTACACGGCCGCTGCCCCGCCCCGCCCCGCCTGAGGAGGGACAAAATGGCCGCCGTGCCCCCCCCTCCCCCGTCCGGCTTCAGTCAGG
>WEIV01024973.1:43174-70749 GCA_013390005.1 Calyptomena viridis | reverse complement strand
CCGCGTGCGGCGGGTGGGTGAGGGGGCGCTGGCGGCATCCCGGCCCCGGCCCCCTCCCCGTTCCCTTCGGGACAGCCGGGATACTGCCCCACCGGGCGCCCTGCGACACGGCGCGGGGGCCTCCCGCGCCCGGCTCCCTGGTCTTTGCAGCGCTCCAGTTCCCGAGGCCGTTGGTGTCTCGTCGCCCCCCGCCACCATGTTTGTCCTGGTGGAGATGACTGACACTGTAAGAATTCCTCCCTGGCAGTTCGAAAGGAAACTGAACGAATCCATTGCTGAAGAGCTAAACAAGAAATTGGCCAATAAGGTAAAGCGTGGGTCCCGTATAGGTTGGCGCAGGCATCGTGACATCCCCGAGCGTTTCTTCCTTTCGTCCGTGCCCAGCGGGTGAGGTGTCAGAGAAGTTGAGATGTGAAGGCCGTGCCCAGCGACTCTAAACAGAGAGACAGCCACGAATCATCTCAAAGGGGTCATTTTTCTAATGGCTGATGCTGTAATGGGAAGATACTGAGACGCCTGCAGGGGCAGAGAATATGGAAGAGAAGGGAGAGCAAGTGCTGGTTTGTGTGTAGCAGAGCAATCCAAAATACAACCTGAAAAACATGCAAGCTAATAAAACCAGTGGGGAGTTTAGAGAAAAAGGACTGTATAAATACATGTAGAACAGTCATACTGGAAGAGAAATGAAGGTGTTAATAGCTGATTTGATCTGCACTTAGTAGTTGCAATAGTGTGGCAGTAAGAAGTTGGTCTTCAGTGCGGGATATAAGTATTCTGTGGTAGACCAGGAGGTCACAGCTTCCCTGTGCAGCCCTGGGATTGTGATTAGCATATGGCCTTCAGCAAGAGGCAGGGACAAAACTCAAAATGCAGCTGTGAGCATGAAGGGAGCTCAAAAGAGCAACTTGAAGGGATGAGGGGTTATGATTAGCAGATTATATGGACAAGTTATGAAAAGCAAAAGTCTTCCCTCATCCACTGATGACTAGTAGGCACCTCAAATTTTGTAGGCAGTGAAGCTATCTCAGAAGTAGCAGGGAAACCAAAAATTCACCTTGTGGCTCCCCATAACTAGTATAATTTAAGACAAAGGCAAGCCTAGGGCTTTGGAGAGTGTAACTAGCAAAAAGTGTGTTTAGCCTTTGGACAACTGTGGGGCTGGTGAATGATGTCTATAGGGAAATGTTGATCCTGGCAGATCAAGTTCTCTCACCACTGACAATTTCCGCAAGGGTCTCCGTTTGCAGCAGTGCTCTTTCCAGTGCCAGTGAAAAACATGCTCCCATAACACTTGAACTGGGGTTCCCCTGCAGTGCTGGGGGTCAGGGATGGGGCTGTTGAAAGCCGTGTACCAAAACAGCCTCCTTCCCATCTCCCCAGCCTTCTGTTGCTGCCTTTTGAAAAGGGGTGCATAATGTATGAATTTGATAGTTTGCTTGATTTAACCTGGTGGGTTGCTTGATTTACTGCTTTTAAATTGTTTTTTTCTTTGATCAGGTCGTATACAATGTCGGTCTCTGCATCTGTCTGTATGATATCACAAAGCTGGAAGATTCATACATATTTCCTGGGGATGGTGCATCACATACCAAAGGTATGGGCTTATCCTCAGTTAGAGTGTTACAGAAGGTTAATTAATGATCTGGAAATGTGAGTTGAGTTCAGTTGTTAGGGAAAGTAACAACCTTAAGTTCACAGCCTTAACTCCGTTCCTGTTAGGAGGGCAATAGGAACGTGGTGAGCGTCTCTTCTTTTCTTTGCAGTTTTTAGGTACAAATACAGCTTTAAATAGTCAGTCCTGCTTGCCTTCTGCAGTAGTCCATCTCTGTTCTACAATTAGAGCATAGAAGTGGGGTAAGGAAGGGTTAATTTAATTGAAAATTATTAGAAATCTGCACATATAAAATAAGTTGGAATAATTGTTCAGCATTTCTCTAGTGTTTTTTTCTTTTTGAAGCTTATTTGCCTTAGCTGGAATGCTGAAACCTGTTTCTACATATAACATTAACACAGCATTTGATGCTCTTGTCCTAGCTGGAAGTTGTATGACATTTTTGTTGAAACTTAGACAGATCTGGTTCAGCATATATTCCTAGTGATTATTTTTTGTTTGTTTCTTTAAAGAAATGACTAATTTCTTTACTTTCACTCTTGGCACACCTGAGTAAAAACTGGAAGTAAATGCATAAAAGCAAATTTCTTTTTTTTAAAGTTAAAATAATTTTTTTTTAAACTGCTAAGAGATGCGTTTTTATAGTTTCAGTTTACAGTGTGGAAGCATAGGTTGAACACATGAAATGTTTCCTGTTAGAAGGGAGCTGGGCTAATTGTGTGTGGCTCCCCTTGTCTAAATTTTAACTCCAACAGAACTCACTCCCAGCAATTCAAAGCTTCTCTGATACTGAAGGAGGATGGCAGGCTTTCTTGCTTGCTTTAATCTCCATTCAGCTGCTTAACTTTGAATTACTCCTTGAACTGGAAGAAGAGAGAGAATATATTCTCTCTGAGTTTGGGAAAAAAGTTTTCTTTCAGAATCTGGGGTAGCACTTTGATAAATCCTGCAGTGTCTGGTTATAACCTTCTTTAATGCACTGCCTGATTTTATGGAAAAGAGGAGCACTGAGCATGAACAGCTAAAATGATGTTAAATTGCTCATAAGCATTGTTTGGCTGAGATTGTCTTAGTATAGCATTCTTGTAACTGTAAATGCCAAGTGCTTAGTTAGGAACATTTTATCTAACCTGGAAGAAAAATCCAGTTATGTTAGAAAATCTTATTTACTCTGATAATATTTGATTTAAAATGTTTAATCTAAAGAAAATACAGCATTGCTGACAAAGATAAAAGGCAGAAGTATTACGAGAAAGTATAATTTCAGCTGATACTTTTGGCCTTGAAGCATTGTGCAGGAATGGTCCCATCACAGCTTAAGCAGAGGCCCTGTTCCATGCTCTTCATCTTACACTTCTGTTCTATGAACTTCAACTCTTGTGAGACTGAAGAGCTGGGAACAGGTCACTGCTGATCACCTGCTATCAGAATTCATACAAACCAGTTAGGAATGAGAACTTATTCCCATTTTTCTGTCTAATCAGTGCCTGTAAAGAAATTGTAAAAGAAACTGGGTAAGTGTTTTAGGGGACATGTAGGAGGAGGGATTTTGTTTCAATGGCTGCCACACTGTGGAAGGAGTAGAGTTCACTAACATGGGAATGACATGAATGATCTGTTTTCTTTGAAGTGCATTTCCGCTATGTGGTCTTCCATCCCTTCCTGGATGAGATCCTGATCGGACAGATTAAAAGCTGCAGCCAGGATGGCGTCCATGGTAAACCGCAACTTCTGACATTGGGACACGTGAGCTGCAGGGCTCTTGGGTCTGTCAAGACACTGGTTTCAGGTGGAATGTCTGTAGGCTGGGTAAAGGCTCTGATCTGAGGGTGGTTGGTAGTTGAGCTGGGCAGCTTTCCCTTGGTGCTTTTGTCTGCATTCCCCTTTGCTTTTGTCAGTCATGTGCGTGCCCAGGAAGAACAGGCAAGCCCATCTGTAGCATAGACTGGATTCATTTTCTCACACCAGTTAACAGAACTTGTTTTTTTCAAAGTGACACTATCAACTTGTGTTGGTCTAATGTATTTTTCCTATAGTTCTGTTCAAATTCGTGATCATTTCTTGTACCTGAAAACATGGCAGGGAAATGTCTTTGTGAGCACAAAGTGCTGCCAGAGTCATGGAATACATAATTGATGAGTTGCTTTCCTTTATTCCACACAAACGAGCTCCTCTGCTCAGTTGTTAAATTAGGACAGTAAGATTACCTTGACTGCATTTGTTGCTGAATTTGGGCATGGTCCATTCTCTGATAAAATTCAACATCATGAAATCTCAAGGGTGAGAGGGCACTGTTCTAAGTTTATATTGGTTGTTATTTAACATGTTACGTCTGTGATTTCCAAGCTCTTTTTTTGTCATGGACCTCTATAGCATCTGACTCATTTCTTGGAACGATTCCTGCTCTAAACAACCTTTTCCTTTCCCAGTGGGCACAAAGACTGTGCCCTCTGTTCCTGTATGTACTTTCAGCTGGGTGGTTGCTTTGCTGCCAGCTTGAGTGTTGTGGCTCAAAGAATAATTCCTGCATAATCTCAATGTCCTTCCTGAGAGAGGAAGGAGAATGAATCTAGAAATGCATTTTAGGAATTGCTGTAGAACATCATCTGCAAAGAATTGTTTCAGTCTTAATCAAATTCTTTTCTCCACAGTTTCTATTGGATTCTTTGATGATATTGTCATCCCACCGGAATCCCTGCAGCAGCCAGCTAAGTTGTATCCTTTGATCACCTTTGATAACTTTACTACTTCGTTTCAAAAGATTGTGCAGTGCTGGCCCAACAGGCATTCACCACTGCAACAATGAAGGTGCTCAGCGGCACAGGCTAAGCTGTTGTGTCGGGCAAGTCCCACAGACTGTTATCACAGCTAGACAGGCTCTCACGCTCATTAGGTTTTGCAGGATCATTGTGCCAGCTGATAGAAATGAATGGCAGTGTCCCCTGAACAGCCGAGTTGTAATCCCTGCCTCCAGTCTTGGCCACTGCTGAAGATTGAATGTAGGTTTTACCACACCGTGTAATGTCTAGATACACGTGTGTCTGATGTGTTTCAGTGTGGTAGGCGAGGTCATCTTGGGTTGGAGGGGGTTTGCTTGTTTGGGAGTCTCTTCTGTTGTTGTTTTTTTGGGGGTGGGTACCCCAGCAGCGTACACCTTGAAACAGGAAAATCGGAAAGAAGACGAGTCCTGGGCTGCACAGACGATGACCCAGGACAACAAATAACTGTGAAAAGGCTTTGAATGGAGCCTATTGTCAGCACTGTCAGAAAGTGATCTGTCAAGCAGAATACTGATTGTTTCCATCCTTAATCCTTGGCATGGCCAGCGATGAAGCAGAGCAGGTGTGGGTGTGGGAATATGAGACAGAAGAAGGGGCCCATGACCTTTACATGGACATTGGGGAGGAGATCCGCTTCCGAGTCGTGGACGAAACGTTTGTCGATACTTCACCGACAGGTCCAAGCTCTGCAGAGGCTTCCACCTCAAATGCCACAGAAGAAGTCCAGAAGAAAGAGGCACCCTACACTCTTGTGGTAATTATGTGCATTGATTCATACAGCCTTGTGAGCCTTGTGGTTCACTCAGTGTCTAAAATAGCATCCCTTTCCCAAGGAACTGATTGCTTTAAGCTGACCATGAAGCAGAGTCACAAAATGAAAGGAGTGGAAAAAGGGAGAAAGGAGACTGTTCTTGTGTTTGCTCTGTGTTTGAGTGTTTTTATTGGAACACTTTGTGGTTGTTGTTGAAGTTTCCCCTTGGGAGGTTAATTTAAAGCACACTGCAGATGCAGGATCTGCAGGTAGGAGTGAGCGTATGAGGAGTACAGAGCTGGGAGCAACACATCAAGGTTTATGCAGCAGCTGAACAGTCTCTCCTTGCAATGTTCTGGCATAAGAGACAGCTGAGTACAATGTGTGAGGAGGGTAGATCTGAACCAGTGACAGCTGTGTTCCATAACTCAGAGGGGAGAGATGTTGCATTTTCAGGTGTTTTTCTCTATTCTTTATGCAGTTTACAATTGTATGCTCTTGTGTTCTCTCTGTGAACAGGGATCAATCAGTGAGCCAGGCCTGGGCCTCCTGTCGTGGTGGACAAACAGTTAGCTGCCATCAGAGCCTGCTCCACAGAAAAGTCTTTCCAGTGGATGTTTGGGATATAACAGGGTCCTGCTGATGCTCATTGCTCCTCTGAAGCTGAATGAGAAATTAGACCTGCCATTCTCTGTTTCCCCTTCAGCTTCCAACCTGCCAGTGAGAGACAGTCGCTTTCAAGAAATGTCTTCACTGATCTGCAGAAGTGAATGTACAGGCACAAAAAGCCTTGAGCACAGCAGCAACAAACTCAGCTGGAGCTTTGGTCTCCTGCCCTGGAGGGAAAACTGGGGAGGTCTTTACTTGCCTGAATTAAGGGGGAGTTGACTTCAATGAGTGAAAGCAGAAGAGAAAGCCTGTCAAGAGGTACGGCATCCTTGGGCTGAGAGCTTGATCTCAGAGGGGTAGAAACCTGCTCTTCTTTTGACAGGAAATTAAGAGACAGCAAAAGACTAGTTAGTAGCGGTGTGGTACTCTGGAGACTTGGAAAATGCTGCTGCTGGGAGAGCAGGGGAGGTGTTGGCAATGCTCTGCTAAGAATGGGAACTTCACCCATGGATGAAGTCAGCCAAAAAGAAGAGGAATGACAATCATTTCTCCAAAAGTAACTCGGGCTTGGTGAAGATGACTGCTGTGGAAAGCTACAGGCTGCTTAGGGTGGTGAATGGAATTACTTTATTGGGTGGGCTGTATTTAGGTAAAATGAGCTAAACTTTGCGGTTTGACTGAAATACGTAATTATGAACTCAATGGACCAAGGCTGCTTTGAGCAAGCTAAATCCTTGTTTGTGGGGGTGTCTTAATACCATAAGTGGAATAAATAGTAAAAATCACAGAGCCTGCTTTCCTGTACAGTTTGTGGGGAAACTATTAGCTTCCTGCCTAGCAGGAAGAAAACAGTTGCCTCCTGCAGATTAGCTGCTTGGATTTCAAGGCAGACAGTGTTGAGACCAACGCTTTGCTCTGTGCTAACAGCCAATGACAAACAATTGCCATCACCCTCCCTGACAGCAGTACAAGGAGAGGGGGGAACAGAACTGAGTAAAATGTATGCAGGGCCCAGTGCCAAGAGAGTGATGTTGCACATAATTACAAAGCGAGCCACGTTTGGCAGGAAGGGGCTGTAATTCCTTGGGACAGTGGGTCTGCTTAACCTCCAACTGTGAAAACAAAGCCTGAGTCACCAGCACCCTCCCTGCAGCATCGTTAGAACCCCTTAATTCTGAACTGTTATTCTTGGTGCATTGGCCTAATTAAAAGGGAGCCTAGAATTCTTTAGGTGCACATAGTAACTGAGGACCATCTGCAGAGACAATAAGCATACTGAATGCCACCTACAGAGCAGCAGTGCTCACACATGCAACCATCTAGCTGTGGTGGAAACAAACTATGAAGAAAACCCCCAGCTGTTTGTATAGGTGGAAATTTGGGTAAAACAAGTGAGGAGCTTCCACACAGGCTGTTCTGGAGTAGTACCCAGAGCACGGGAAAAAGACAGCCCCAGTGCCTCCAGGTAGCTGTTTTGCTCAGCTCCTATTTCACAGGGTCAGGAGCTCCCAGGAGTGTAGTGAGGTGGGAGCTGCACGGCTTTGTGTGCTCTTCTCATGAGAGACTCAACATCCATCTCCTATTGAGGAAACCAGTGCACAGGGCTGGGAAAGCAGATAAATCAGGTGCTCCTTGCAGGTTTGTCATTGCTGCAGGAGTGGCACTGTTGCCCAGGACAGGAATATAGTAGGGAATGTGGTGATAGGCATGAGAGTACCCTTGCAGTAGGTTAATGTCAAGGGTTAAACAGTACAAGACAGCTGTGAGGGTTTTTTTACCATGTGGCATTATTGTTTCTTGGTTGGTTTTACTTTTTTTCTCCATATAGCAGTGACTTACAAGTTCTTTCCCACCTTCCCAGCAACAAGGATCAGAATGATGAATACAACTACACATGACAGAAGAGATGGTCACATTCTTTATTTTCATTTTAAGTCTTTAGCCATCAATAAAGTGAATGGGAAGAAAACAACCAACTAAGCAGACAAACCCACCTTAGCCGGTTATTTCCAAATATAAATAACTGTGGGACAACTGAAATTGAGCCAAAATAGAAAAAGGGAGCTGGGGAATTTAAAAGACAAAAGTAAGCCTAGCTGCACTCCCTTTTCATAGTGTCAGTGAAGAGGAAGTGCCATAACAAAAAGGAAGCTATGGTTACATTTGATCAGACATTTATTCCAACAGTAGGCATGGAATTGCACTTTCATGAAAATGCCAAAGCTGAATCGAGTCCAGTGCACTGGGGCATTGTGCGCACTTAGCTTGATTTCTGCTGCAGCTCCTTCATTCTGTTCAGGGCACTGCCAGCCTGAAACCACTCGATCTGCGACTCATTGAAGGTGTGGTTCAGCATGATTGTTTCTTGGCTCCCATTGGGATGCTTGATGATGCATTTCAGAGGCTAAAGGAAGAAGACAGTTTTTATTTTCCTCCCTTCTCTTTCAAGGGAGCAAGTTATCTGAAGTTTCTCACAGGAAAATTCCTACCTGTTTTTAAAGGGCTGAAAAGGGGAAATTGTAGCTCAAGATAGGTCTTAGCATAAAACAGAGGCTGCAGTTCCTTCTAGGGAACACTCATGCTTAAGTGAACAAGTCTAGGAATCAGAGTACCATACAAGGGTTTCTTGTCACCATTCTGAACAACACGGTCCGATTCTGACCTGCCCTGTGGCCCCGCAGGCCATGACGTCTCTCCTGGCTGCACTGCCCACCTGTGCTGCCTCACCAGCACACAGCTCACCACTGTTCCCAGCAGTGGCACATCCCTGCCCCCACGTGCATGACAAGACTCCCGGACAGTTACCTTTCCAGGTGCAAAGTCTTTCAGCCCCACAATGCTTAGCTTGTCCACAGGATGAATCTTGTTGTAGTCCGCTGGATCAGCGAAAGTGAGAGGCAGTAGACCTTGCTTCTTCAGATTGGTTTCTGCAGAGAACAAATCGCCAACCACACTTGTCACACCTCACTGCAGGGAAGCAGGATTACCTTCTGGCTGCCCAGTGCTTCTCAGAGTAGTATTCCAGCAACAATTACTATCTTTGTAGCAAGATCAGCACATCCCTGTTTGTGGCGTATCTAATTAGGTATGTAACAGGACTCCTGACAGGAGGGGCCTTGCCATCTGTCAGCAGGTAGGGTTCGTGCCTGTAGGCGTTGAGCCCTAGGGCAAGGTAAGCAATGCTCCCACTCAAACCAAACACATCCTGTTTACACACATCCCAGGGGCAGTGTGACTCACCGTGGATCCTGGCAAAGCTCTTGGTGATGATGACCCTGCCTCCCAAGTGACGTGGCTCCAATGCTGCATGCTCCCGGCTTGATCCTTCACCATAATTTTCATCCCCAATAACTGCCCATTTGACACCCATTTTCTGTCACAGAAAACACAGATTTACACATTTCTCCCACCACTCGTGTGAGGAATTAACAATAAATATCCACCCACACATCTAATTTCAGCACTACACTGACACTGTTGAAGGCTCCCTTCAGTTCTAAGAAAAGAAAGGAAGCAATTAGGGGCTTCACAGCGGTTAGGCACTGCCATCCTTCGCTGACAAAAGCTGAGGACTGGCTTTGGGATCCAGAGCAAATCCTTTCCTTCCTTCTCCTACCACCTCCCCTTCCATGGTGGTGTGCCAGACTAATGTTCACACCAGCCATGACTTCTGCTCTACTTCTGGAAGGGATATGGAAAATTTTAACCTCTCAACTGGAACAGCCAATCTGAGACAACTGCCAAGTTGTCCAGAGAGTAAAACAACAATACTTGAGATTCAAAGCCAAGTATTAAAGAATAAAGGGGATAAGATTATAATTTATTAGACTAGTCACAGGTGAAACATTCCAGGAGACAAGATTTAGTTAGTCTGATGACACTTGTGCCTTGTAAGACGTGTAGAGGAACTTTTCCTCTTGATTTCTGGTCCCCTCTTGAGTCACAGGATCCTCCTCTCTCTTCCCCACAGCAGGTAGGGACACAATCTCCTACAGGAACTGCAATCATCAGAGTAAGTACCAAGAAAAAGCCTCAGTGCTAAGGGAATTCACAGCTGCTGTTACTTGAGAGCAGGAGAGTGAGATCCTCATTCTTGGCACACACTGTCCAAAGTGTAAACATCCTCTTAAAATAGATGTGTCAGGGGAACGTCTCACCTTGTAGTAACGGGCTGTGTCTGGGACTGGGCCAAACTCCTGGGTTAATGCATTCCTCACAGAGTTGGCTTTACCATTTTCAGTGTTGATGGCACCAATGAGCAGGTTGTTGGAGATGTTGTCCAGATGGCCACGGAATTTTAGCCACGGTCCAGCTGCAGAAATATGGTCAGTCGTGCATTTCCCTTTTACCTAAAGGTTAGTAGAAGAATGTCTTAGGACAGAGCACTGAACTTGAGCTTTCCTCAACACTTTTAACTGTGAAGCATTAATTGGGGGCAATGACTGATAGTCCGGAGGGCTGTACAGCCCTTCAGAACAACCTCCGCAGGTCAGAGAACAGTCTGAAGTTCAATAAAGGCAAGTTCAGGGTCCTGCACCTGGGAAGAATAACCTCATGCACCAGTACATGCTGAGAGCTGACCTGGAAAGCAGCACTGCAGAGAAGGACCTGGGGGTCTTGTTGGACAACATGCCCATGAGCCAGCAGTGTGCCCTTGTGGCCAAGAAGGTTAATGGTATCCTGGGGTGCATTAGGAAGAGCACTGCCAGCAGGCTGAGGCAAGTGATTCTGACCCTCTACTCAGCCTAACAAGGGAGGCCACATCTGGAGTGCTGTGTCCAGGTGTTGGCTCCTCAGTGCAAGAGACAGGGAGCTCCTGGAGTGGGTCCAGCAGAGGGCGACAAAGATGATAAAGGGACTGGAGCATCTCCTCTTCCGCCTCAGGAAGAGAACTGAGAGGGGTCCTCATCAGTGCCCATAAATATCTGAAAGGAGTGTGAGATGATGGAGCCAGGCTCTCCTCAGTGGTGCCAAGCAACAGGACAAGAGGCAATGGGCAAAAACTGACACACGGAAGTTCCACCTGAACACGAGGAAGAACTTCTTTACTGAGCGGGTAAGAACAGATTGGCCAGAGAATCTGTGGAGTCTCCCTCACTGGAGATATTCCAGAACCATCCGGATGCAATCCTGTGCCATGTGCTCTAGGATGACCCACTGTGGTCCCTTCCAGCCTTACCCATTCTGTGCTCTTTTTAAAGGCACAAACCCAAGACAAACACATCTTTTACACAATCAAGGCACTTTGAGGCAGAACACAGTGGTCATTCTGCATGTGTTGGGAAGGAAGGACATCCCTGTTCCAAAGGGTAAATTACAAAAATTAGCTTAGCTGTGACATCTCCCACCATGTCCTCACTTCCCTCAGCAGCAGGTTGTTCAGGTACAAAAAGCAATTAAGCCCTTCCTGCTACATATTGGCCTCCCTGCTGGGGTACTTCAGCACAATGCCAAGCGTTATCCTCTAAGTTTCCAAACTGCACATAAGCCTTCTCAGCTTGTAAGAACACGATTCCCGATCAGAGATAACTGCCTTCAACTGCTAAGTCTCAAAGGGCTTGCAAAGGAATTGCCTGTGTCAAAAACTTAAGCACAGCTCAGTATGGCCCTTGGGAGTACCAGCAACTCTGCCAAATCACGAGGGTTCCCAAAGGTCAGTTCCTAAGGAATTGCGTTTCAGAACCCATAACTGAAGTTATCCTCCTGTTAACTCACCTCAGGCAAAGAGAAGAAGCCCATGTCTCCATTAAAAGACCAAATTGTAATGTTTTGTTGTGAAGTAATTTCTCTATATAAAGTGGGACGAGAACATGCATACTGATGGATGAAAGTTCCCAACAACCCCATTTAAGACAAAATACCTCTTAGGACAGGCAGTTATTAAAGATGCTAATTAAAGAACCCATCTACCTTTCCCCTGCATATTATAGCTGGGACAATTTCTGCAGAATGCATGGTATGGGCAGGATCATATTACATGCTACAAACAAGTCTCATTTTTCATGGTATTAGCTAACCACTAGTCCAAAGGAGAGAAGTCAGTTATAATAGAAAGAAGTGTAAGAAGGAAACACTTGGAAGGAAGACCCATGCTTCACTTTCCATAACAATGTGGTTGTAGGGAGGGAATCAAGAGACAGCTCAAAGGCACATACAAAGCTTCTAGCACTTGCTGTGCAAACCCCTGTTCGAGCAGACCTGTCATAGCGGATGTTCCCCCACTTGGCTCCTGACCTTGATGAGGATCAGCATGTCTTCTAGATCCTTGCCATCCCACTTATCAAAGGGTTCAAGAAGCTGGAGGCGCTGGCTAGTGGGGCTCACATCCACGTGCTGCCCACTACCATCCTTGGGAGGGTACTGATACGTGTCCTGGCCTGGGTCAAACTCCTTCCAAAGAAGAAAGGAAAATCATCAGCCTCAGCCACCCCTCAACAGCAGGTGAAGAGAACAGGACAATACAGGCAACTGCCTCTGTTCTAGTTGTAACGCCACATGTCAAGGAAGAGGCCAGTGCATGAAAATTCCCTCAGTGCATACAAAATACTGCTAGTGTCAGGCCTTCCCTCCCTCCACCCTCCAGACAGCAGTTACCAGCTTGGGTAGCTCATCTGCATCAGGTGCCTCTAGTTTAAACTTCTTCCCATCTGCTCCTGTCAGGTAATCTGTCTCAGGGTTAAATTTTAGAGTGCCAGCAATGGACAGTGCTGTGACAATCTGAAAGGAAAAAAGTCAAATTTAAAGGTGCATTCTACCCCCCATCTCTTCATCTGAAAGTCCTAAGTCTAATAGTCTCAAAGCCAGCAGCCGAGCTACTAACCAAGCCACACGGCCTCTCATGCAGGCAGAAGAACTGGCTCCCAAGGCACCCTGAACTATTCCACAGCCCCTCCTCCAGCTGTTTCTTACCTCTGGAGAGGTCACAAATGCATGAGTCTCTGGATTGGCATCATTGCGACCCGTGAAATTCCGGTTGTAGGATGTAACTATCGTGTTTTTCTCTCCTTTCTTGATGTCCTTCCTGTGAAAGAAGCAAGCACACTCATCAGATCCAAATGGGATACGGTTTCTAGATGTCTCACTGCTAAAATCCCCCAGCTTGGTTTTGGCAGCAATCACTACCTTTTAGAAACATTAACTGGTGCCTGGATATGTTTTCCTCCCTTAAGTACAGACTCAAAACAAAGGACAGCCGAGTCACTGATTCTTGGAGTAGTTTTCATAGCCCATGTCATACACTATTGAACTGTCTAACAATAAACCAAGTACACTGCCTTTGGATAGCCCACCATCAGCAGCAACAAAGCCATATCAGAATGTGTCTCCCATCCCTTTTCTTCCTGCTACTCCAGTGATTGAAGTTGAACCAATTCACTTTTCCTACTTTAAAAGGACCTCCAGTCCATCCTCTCACAGATTACAAATCTCTCCCCTCTTTTTTCCTACTATAAAAAAGCCTCCAGAATGTGTGTCCATTCTGTAGCTTCATTCATTTAAAGTCTCAATATAAATCTTCAGTCTTTCTTTTCTCCTCTTCCAGTGCTTATCAGACAGCTATGGCCAGTGGTTTTTTAAACATTTCATTCCCAGTGTGTTGTATTTACAATCAAATTTGGCTTCCCAGAGCACTTTCGGAGCTAAAATACACAAAGCTAGAGTGAGGTCTGTCTTTCACTTTACCTGTCCCACTGTCCAATGCATGGCCCACAAGCGTTGGCAAGAACCAGCCCTCCAACTTCTCGCAAGATTTCCGCCTGGAGGGCAGAGAACAACTTTGTTACTGGTAGAAAATCCAAAATAAGTTTCTGGAGTTGCTCTTTCACTAACTAAGAGGACACTAACAGAAACCACCAACCATGAGAAAATTCACCTGGTTTGTTTTGAGTCACTTTTATAAATACATGGGGTATGACCCCAGTAAGGCTGTAAGTTAATGCTGGGGAAGAGCACACAATGTTCGCATTCTCTACCTGCTTCAACTTGACCAATCCAGCTACTTGCAGATATTTGACTTAAGGTCTGGTCTGATTAATATCCTACAGACTTCCTGCTCATGTAAGGAGAGAATTGGCAATAGTGCAGGCAAGTGTGTGTGCCTGCTCAGTCCACTCGGCAAACTCAGTTAAGGGGGCAGCTGTTACAGAAAGGCATAACTGTGGACTTGATTGGAGGAGGCATTAAGTATTGGCTTAGCAAATCCACACGTAAAGACTTAGTCTCCACACTGTGACAACATCTAACATTTACTAAATAGTGAAACTAATTACAACATCATTTTCTGCACAGAAAAGGCAAGAAAGTACCTAACAGTTCCTCTACAGAAACACTGCTTTTAAATCAAATGTGAGTTTTGCTGTAAGTTTGGTCTAAACTGGGAACCACCTTCCAACAAGAGAGCTTGCTCACTTCCTAAACTGTTCTTAAATGGGAAAACTGGATTGCAGGCCTTTGTCAGCCATGGCCATCGACAGAATCCCAGGAGCATGAAGCACTCCTTGCTATGCATACTGTTATCTCCTCAGGGCCTCAGTTCCTGAAAACTGTCTCGGCTCTGTTCAGTTCCACTCCTGTTATGCCCATGTAGTAAAGATACCAAGTCAGAACACTGTGAAGGTAATGGCAGGACCCACAGGCACAGTAGCACAAGGCTAGTCACTACATCAGTAATTGTAGTAATTACCTCCAGCAACAAGTGAAGACGAAGTTTAAGAGGTTTCCATTAGTTACCTCAGGAACCCTGAGTACTGCCTTGAAGAATTTAAGCTGTACTGTTTGAAGTGTAGAGAGCAGCCATACTCACATAACCGTCTCTTTCAATGGTGGCACGGATCTGCTCTGAGCCTGGTGTGATTGTGAACTTTGATTTGCACTTCAATCCATGTGCTAGTGCCTGTTTTGCCACTGCTGCAGAGCGTCCCATGTCCTCATAGCTGGAGTTGGTGCAGCTGCCAATCAAACCTGTGGTGTTTGACACAAAGAGAGGTGGTTACTCACCCCTGGTACTAGGAAACTTCTCCCTGACGCATTTCTCGGCAGAAAAAAAAAGGGACAACCACCTTTTCTGCTGACAAGGAATCTGAAAGGGTTTCATGTACTAACACTACCAAACCTCCCCACAATATACTGTGGTCACAAGCAATCCCTTGTCCAGCTTTGGAGGTTGCACAGTCAGAACACACTACCTGGTCACTATTCTGGTTACTGTTTTACAAGACCTCAGTGTCACCTACTTGCACTTTGGTTAATCAAGTTACCAGAGAGAGTTATTGTTCCACAAAGACAAAAAAGGCTTCAAATCAAGATGGCAAGAAATGGAGGAAATGATGAAAAGCACCCATCCTTTGTTACAGTACGAAGACCACATGAGGACATACTGTACCACCCTGACAGCACTAACCATCAAAATACAAATTCTCTCCCTCACAGCTGCTGTAACTGTATCCTATTTGTAACACTGTCGATAATACATTGCCCACCTGGGATGCAGCTTTACAATGTATTTCCATTCTTTTCATTCCCCCAGTCAGCAACAGTTGAGTAGCCAGCCCACAGGCTGCCATTCCAAAAGTGAGTATTCCAAGTGAATTTCCAAGCCTGCTCTTTAGGACAGCAAGTACTAAATTTACTATGTCCCGAGAGCTCAACAGCCAATTACAATCATGTGCCTGACAAATCTCTGCAACAGACAAGTCCATGCCACAGACTTTTAACAAAATTGCTCTTCAACAGGTAACAAACATTCTTGTAAACCCAAACATTCAAATTTTGAAAATGGAAAACCTGGTCTGCCTCTTGAGATTAAAATCCCTCCTACTATCCCAGATCTCATCCTAAACACCTGGCCCAAGCAGTAACTACTCTTCCCAGCAAATTCATATGGCCATGAAGAGATGACACTGCACCGAAGTCAAAGGACATACAGCAGCATGAAAAGACTGGATCCCAAGCCAGCAACATTTATGCCACAAGAATGAAGGCAGAGGAAAGAGCAAATGCTACCCACCAACTCTGATATCAACAGGCCAGCCCTCCTTTTCTGCCACAGCACCAATATCTGACACAGGGTGCGCCAGGTCTGGTGTGAAAGGTCCATTGATATGCGGTTTCAGCTTTAAGAAACAGTGACAAAGTCAGAAATTAGAGTAGCAAAGAATAACCCCAAAATGCAGCAGCAAATAATTTCCTTTCATAGCTCTACCTGGCAACTGTTTAAATAGTACTCTCCTACATGAACACTGGAGCACAAGCTGTCAGTGAAGCAGACCTGAGTGTATTTTACATGTTCTAGCACAGTGCCAGGGTGTTGCACCAAACTCTCAGCTAGGTCCTCATTCACACAAAGCAGAGTCACATCACAGCATCCAAAATGGCAAGAAGAAAGGAAACCTTACCTCACTGAGGTTGATTTCTATCACCTGGTCATATTGACAACCAGAATCTGGTACCAAGTGTTGTTTGAATTCATCTGCCAGTGCAGCTATATCTGGAAAAAGAAAGAAGGGAGATCTGAAAAGTGCAGCAAATGAGGGAAAAGAAAGTCTGGAACAGCTAAACACAGTGGGTCCACTATATACTTCCCCAGCCACTTCATCTATAGGTTCTCTACTTTTAGCAGATGACCTACAGGGCCACAAAAGGTCAGAACTCACATCAGACACCACTGTAGGAAGATATTGCTCCTACAATACACCATCACTTGAACCCATACTTCTATGCACTTCAACCCCCAAACCCTCTTACCAGCTCGCCCAGTCTTGCCCAAGTATTTCTTCATCCGTGCATTGTAAGGGAAGATCGATGTGGTAGCTCCAATTTCAGCCCCCATGTTACAGATTGTTGCCATTCCTAGAGAAGAAGTAGGAGGAGCGACCATGGAGTCAATAAGAAAGTCCAAGGCCATCCAATTCTCCAGAAGTCAGTACACAGGAAAGACAGCAAAGCCAAAAGAGATCAAGCCATTACCCACAGAAACCTAAATCCACAGCGGAGAAGACACACTGGCAACATAATGGCGGCCTCAGCCACTGACAATTGATCCATACAGCGCCTGCAATCAGACTTTTCTGCAAGGAAGGAGCTGAAAGTTACACTGATTCTTGCAGATACTGGAAGGGATGACAGGGAGCTCACATCTGCACTAAGCACCGAATTCATACACAGCAGTGAGCAGTGCCTCTACTTCCTGCAGTGGGTGTCCTGTCCCTCTCTACCCTCTCATTTATCTTTACTGGAAGAGTCAGACATTTGTGAGAAATTTAAAGGGTTGAATAAAATGCTGCCAGTGACGGAACACAATAAAACCCCCCAAAATATTTGCTCATGGCACTGGGATCACCCGTGCCTTTCAACGACACAGCAATGAAGCTGCAGAGGCTGCTCTTTTAGAATTAATGAGTTAGAAGCAGACACCACAGGTTAAGTTCCTCTGATTTCAGAGAAGAAAAATCCCAAATTGCTCTCAGTTTGTAAAACCGAATATTCCAAGTTGCAGCCAAGTTGTGCAAACTGAGAGAAGTCCAGCTTGAAGGCTGCACTTCAAGCAAAAGGAAAGGACAGTTCTTGTAATTTAGTCCTAACTAGCACATTACAGAGAACTGCAATTTTTGCTGGTTCAAATTCAGCACCCAAGAGCACAATTAGCTAGTATATGACTGCAGGTTACCAACTGCTGTTTTCTGGTCTATCCTCTGCTCACCCTACTTCTCTAAAAAGCTTTTTGTTTAGCAGCTGTCATACACATACTCCCTTTAACCTGTTTCTCTTTTAATATTCATAGTCTATTTTAGGCTGAAATCAAAATGTCATCCTTTATTTTTGACATTTCCATCCTCTTAAGTATATGCTGGAATACCTCAGCCCTTTCTATTATTCTGATGCACACTCTTACAGGATTCTTCACAATTAACTATCCCATATTCTCAAAGTCACAAGAAGATTTAAGGAAGAGAGGTCACTTTTGCTCTGAGAGAGTGCTATTTTGTTACACCTTGCTCACTGAGCTCTCCCAGTCTGCAGTGTATGAATTGATGGGCCAGGCTAAGGGAGAACATTTAGACCTTCTTGCCCGATTCCCTTCCCAGCCTCCACAACAATCCACTCAGGTAATAGATTGGTGTTGTCTTACCTGTGCAAGAGATTGAATCCACACCCGGCCCGTGGTATTCAATGATGGCGCCTGTTCCACCCTTGACAGTGAGGATACCAGCCACTTTCAGGATCACATCTTTAGGAGAAGTCCAGCCTGAGAGCTTGCCAGTCAGTTTTACACCAATAACCTGAGCAACATTAATGGGGGGAAAAAAATATACTGATACAATTCTCCTGTGGGGTACATTCCTTTCAGATTGCAATGGTATACGGTGCTTGAAAATCAACGTTCCTTATGCGTATCTCGCTCTTCACACCAAAGATTAGTATTCTTTCTGCTCTTACCTTTGGGCATTTTAGCTCCCAAGGGATTCCTGCCATGACATCCACAGCATCAGCTCCACCCACACCAATGCAGATTCCTCCCAAGCCACCTCCGTTGGGGGTGTGTGAATCTGTGCCAATGAGCATAACTCCAGGGTAGGAGTAGTTCTCCAGAATAATCTGAAAATAAAAACGGACTGTTTGCTTGCTTGTTTGTTGGGAAAGGAGGGGGAAGACAGCAAGAAAGAAGACAAGAACAAGAGTTGAGATCAGTTTGTATTTAAAGATTTCAGTAGCGAGAAAGTATTTGAATTTGGTTTGGATTGGAAATCCTCATCTGTTTCAAATTCCTTGTAGAGGACGTAATGACAGTACAAGGTACCAAGTCTCAGCCCCAGGATCCTTGTTCATCCCAGGATAATAAAAAAAATTAGAAAACAATCTCTATTTTTTTTTACTAGAAGACTCTTTCCTTCCAGTTTGGGCTTTTGCTAAGGTGCCACCTTTGTTAGGGCTGAAGAGCACGTTCCATAGTCTCCATACCCTTACCCAACTGCTGAGCAAGTCAGTTTACTTATCTGATGCTAGACTGGATATATAATAAAGACCTTCTGACATCTTTATGCTCTCACAGCAGTAGAATACTAACAGGCTCCTCCAATTCATGCTGCCAGCCAAAACCCAATCACAGAGAAGAACCCCTCACCAAGAGGCTGCCCTTCTGTTATTGCTGCTCGTGATTCCGTGCAAGACTTTTCAACTACCAACAAAACCACAAAACCATTCTTTAATTAAAAACTGCGTTTTCTGCGGTAGCAACACAGCAGAGAACTCGAGCTAATGAACTTCTCACTGTATATGTGTCACACCAACACTAAGGACAGCCCCTCTGGGTACCACAGAACTTGCAGCACATGAACCACAGAAGAGCTTGAACAGAACTAAGGTGGTTCTTTATTAAAAGGCCAAGAATTTGCTTTTAGAACTTTCAGCTTTATTTGCTTGTAGCTCAAATCAATACATTTCTGGGAGAAAGGTTACTTTCAAGGCCTCAGTTTACCAGAGCTGGACTTTGAAGCTATACGACATGACCAATTTTCTCCAGCCAGACAAAGTCAGCCACAAGAAAGCTGGTAACCACAGCATGGAGCTATGTTGCCATGTGACAGATGTTATGAGTAGTTCCAGAGCACAAATGACCTGAGATGTTCCCATAACCTTTTGAAGAGTTCACCTGTTGCATCACATTAAGCTAAGGTAACCTTAGTAACTCATTTTGCAGCTAAAAAAACATAGCAGAGAACTCTCAACTCTTGTAACAAGTTCCCTGCTGACAGGATGCTTACCAGTCACCTATTCTCCTCTCCACTCCTTTTGCTTCATGCTACTCTTCAATTTTCACTGCCTGAGACTCAGAGGAACAATGAAAAATGACTACCGGACCCACAAAGTAAATCAACCACAAGGAAGTTAAGGAAATCCTGACAGAGGTGTTGGTTCATTAAGTGCTTCATTAAGGCCTCATTAAGTGGTAAGTTATCTTAGGAGAGTCACATTCTCTTTAGATCCAAGTGCAATAACAAGAGAATCTTGGACTTGGAAACTGTTCTGCATTTTATTCAAATTCACATAGCAACTCATTATGTGTTGCCATTTCTTGAGTACTTAAAGTATGCTGCTCTGTTTGGTGTCCTCATATAATCCTCTGGGTTTTATCCAATCAAATGCATACATAATACCCCTAAAAAGAGCATGTTCCCAAGGCTACTTTCCTTAGCACCAAAAGCAATTCACATTAACCTTATGTAACCAGCTTCATGGCATCACCTTACTTTTGCAATTGTACTAAGAGGAGCCAGCCCACAAGCAGTTAAGGTATTTCAGGCTCCTGTGATTCACATGGCATGCTGTTGGCACTACCTAATCACACATCAGGTTACAGTTTGACCAAAATAACCTTTAGAAAACCCACTGTCGTCAAGATAAGAGAGAGAGCAAGTAAGAAACCTCGCTCTCCTTGAAGAAAGCGAGTTGTTTCCCTCAACTGAAATTTTGTAAGGGTTTGCACTTAAGTTCTCTCTTCACCATAAGGTAAAAGAGCCACTGCATGTTCAAAGACTGCAAACACACACACTTTACCTGGTGAATGATTCCCGACCCGGGTTTCCAGAATCCCACTCCATACTTGGCACCAGCTGTTGCTAGAAAATTGTACACCTCCTGGTTTATGTCCTATTCACAAAAGGAAACAGAGCTTTAGTAACACACTTTGTTCTTCCATACATCAAAAGCTCATTCAAAGACATTCCCTTCCCTCACATGCATGCCTGTAGTTTGCTCCACACTTTTGCAGCAGCTGGAGAGAGGTACACACCACTTATAAAACCAGAAGGGATTAAGACTGTTTAACACACAGTTGTAACAGGCCATTTAATTTCATCCCACCTGTAGCTCTACTAAAAGCATATTTTTCAGTTTCTAACTCCAAATGGCATATTTAAAGGAAAACCCTGCCAATAAGGCATTTAAAAATGCTCTGCTCCCTTTTTCTATCCTCAGGGGTTTTTTTTAACCTGTTTCCCTCACTTGTTCTAGCCCCTCCTTCCTTCTCTACCGGGTGTTCCTTTCCTTTTCTTTTACATATGCTTTGGAAACATTTCAAACCTGTTAGGTAAGTATTTTGGCTTTATTTTTACAGATTAAGAAATGGAACTGGAAGTTGCTCGCTGCCAGGGGAGCTGGTGAGCATCAATTCTCATTCTACCAAGTCCCCTGTTTAAGACTCACACAATGCTGCCTTTCTCGCTGCACTATCACCATTATTGGTGGAGGTCACACCGTGAAAATCGCTTGTCAGAAAAACCATGGTTGCCAAGAAGTATGACACTATTATGTCCTGACAGTTCTTGGCAGAGGAGTGGCAGAGTAGATAAGATAAACACGAGAGGGAGAGTTTCTTAAAGACTGCTCTCATGCAGCTAAGCTTCAGAATAAAGGGAAAGGGGAAATGAGATAATGGAAGAATTGTCTCAGCACACATTTGCTGAAGTTTCCCATGAGGCAACAGCAGTTCTTTAAGCCTCGTTTTCCACCAGGAGTTGGGTCACTTCACTGTGTATCCCTCCACCAGCAAAATATGCTGATGTGCCAGGAGCAAATCCAAACCACCCTCTGGCCTGCCAGCATTCATCGTGTGCCAGTTGGCAGCAGCAGGACCCAGTCAGAAGGTGGCAGGACCTTTACTTGCTCTGCTCAGAGTGGATGGCAAAGGAGGGACTCGGCTCAGCTCAGAGCTGCAGTGAATATAACTGCACTACAGAGAACAAATGCAGGAATAGGGGAAGTGAGAAGACAGGAGGTGAATGGGAGAATAGCAACTGTCTGATTTAGTAAGTCTCAAATTCTTAACTGCACAACTTAGGACTGAGACAAGCAGAGCAAGAACTCCCCAAATTCACTCCTGAGTGGTGTAAGTTGCTTTACTCTGGCCTGAAGGATAAGCCAGAAGCAGTTACTTTAACACCATGAGCTTCTAAGAATAGATATGGACTAAAATCTTAAAAAAGCAGCTGACCCCTGTTTACTGTTCATAAATTCTGGTATCAATATTCAAGTTGCAACTCCTTCTGGCTCTGACAAGATTTCCCTGGCAGATGCATTGTGGTGTGTGGGACAGAGATGAATGTGTCTATATATTACAGAAGCCCCTTTGGGGACAAATAGGCAGTAAAACAGTGAATGGGAAATTTAAAAAACGTAGTGAATCAGCAGTTGGACAAATAAGACTTTGAAATTTCCAAATAAAAACCAACATCCTCTGTGCTTTTGCATATATGTATACTACCCTTGCGAGCCCTGAAAGCTGCACATGCTTCAGTTACTGCTCTTCAGATAACCACTACAGTTTGGAATCAAATGGTTTGGAAAAGTAACTACTTGCCTCCCCCTCACAGGATACAACAGTGCAATGCAGACACATGTTCAGGAAGTTTTTTACGCTACCATACTGCAACATAGAGTAATCTGTCTGTCTTTTCTTCCCTCTGAAATAGATCTTTCTCTCCCTTTAGCTGAAATATCTCTCCAGAAAACACACATGATCTGGGCTTCCATCATTAACAGCTTAAGACTAGCTTCTCCTACATTCATGGTCCTTTAAACCATGTAATGGATGAATCTCAGCTGAGAAACTCCCAAAGATCCATTTACGTTGTTTCTTTGCTGCATGATCTGACCTATCTACACAGCTGACCACCACAGGCAATCTGTTACCATATCTGATTCACGGCTGTTCTTCTGGGTAAAAAATTAAAATAAGCTTTTCCTTCAACTGGAAGGAGGTTTTCAAGCAGACAGAAGTTAAGTTTCTGCAACAGTGACCTTGGCTCTTCGAAGATCCTTTTCTCCACCAGACTGGGCTTCAATGAGGTGATCACAGTGGATGGTGGAAGGCACGGCCACCTTTGGCAGCCCGCTGCTGATGAACTGTAGCATTGCCATCTGAGCAGTGGCGTCCTGCATGGCCACACGGTCCGGCCGTAAGCGCAGGTAGCTCTTGCCCCGCTCAATCTCCTGCTTTGCTGGGTCATCCAGGTGTCCATACACAATCTTCTCAGACAAGGTCAGGGGACGGTCAAGCCTGGGGAGAACAATTTTACTATCTGTATCTTGTGTACTTCAACATTTACCCTTTCAAGCACGTAACAGAATGCTTTATTATATTGCTCAGACTGCTAAGACCTATTAACATTCAAGAAGCTGCATGCTTTCCTTACAGCACTAAAATATCAACTGGCACGAGGCTAAATGGTTCAGTTCGGAAAGTTCAAAAGCATATGAATTTATGTTATTTTATACTTTCTTTTCTAATCTTCCTATACTGTAAAAGAAACATTGACTCTAATTTCTTGAGTTATACTTCAGGACAGCAAATGTGGAGGTGAGACAGAGGTCAGACTGAATTCACAAATATCAGATCCCACAGCAAGCAAGTACAACTAAGTGGAGTTTCGTGACCTCAGACCTTTCATCCTGCAGCTGTATCAGTTGAGGAATCTATTTATGTCAGTGGCAAGATCTTCTGGGAAGTAGCTAAGTCGAGACAACAACTTGAAATGAGAGCTACTGCATTTAACAAAGGACACAAAGACCAAAGAACATGACATACAAACCACTGCCACAATAGGTGGAGCAGGAGTGACAACTTAACAGGCACACAAGCCTCTATCAGCAGATTAAGGTCACAACATTTACATACACTACAAATTCCTAACCCTCCTTTGCATGTCGAACACAGAACATTCACTGTTGAAACGCAGTGCAAAGCAGCATTATCTGTAACAACCACTGCCCACACGCTGCTGCCCCAGGAAGGAGCAAGTGCCATCTTGAAGATGCCTCAACAAGTGCATTAAACAAAGAGCACAAAGCCCTTTCTAGCACCTCCTCTGCGCTGGCCTGGTTCTCTGCACGTTGCAGTGCTTCATCATAACCTTCAACCCTTCCCACAGTGCCCCACTACTCTGTGGAGACACTACAACTCACACTTTGTTACATTTACAACTGCCACTGCTCAAAGCTGCTCTCCCTAGTAAACATTCCCTATGCCAGAACCCTGTGACATTTTTACCCCCACTCCTGTCACTGCAGAGCTAAATTCAATACATTGACCCCTTCCTTCTTCCCTTCTCCACTCTTACCTCTTACGAACAATGTTGATGTTCTTCTCCAGCTTTTCGTAATTTATGTATTCATTGGGTTCAAAGTGGCTCATGGCCACCTTGGCCCTCTGGCACAGGACAGGAGCAACATGGTAGCGTCGTATCCCACTATTCAAGGCATGCTGAAAAAAGGAGAGTATTAGCACTGGAACCTTGCAGAGGGAATTCCTGTAACAAATCAATAAACCAACTATTTTTCAGTCTTTGTTACTGGGATTTTATAGGCTGAGGAGCAGAAAAATGGCAAAGGTTTTTAAAGGCACTGAATGAATATTTGATCATACAACACTGTGTATTATAACAGCAAGACACCAAGTTACCAGAACAGGTAGCATTTACTGAATTACTATGCATTTCTACTTGTAGTACCAGATGCCTTATGCTTTCAAGAGAAAAATCTTTCAGACAATGCTGAAACAATTCTTAAGCAAACACCAGTTTGCTACGCTCCTGACACGTTAGAGCCATGGTGGAGAAGAACCGATGCCGTTTCGAAAGCAAGCTAACCCCAGGTTTGTATTTGCTCACCGGCACTGAGCTGACGTAGGAGGACTGGCAGGTGACACAGCACAGGCCTGAGCAGACACCCCTCTGCCAAACCACCACACATCAAGTTTCCTAGGCAGTGTCCCTGCATACTGTTACAAAGCTTGTGCACTTCCACATAGGTGAGCTGTGTTTTAACTCTAGTTAGACACACTTCAGTGTACAAGTCTGGTTACAATATAACATAGAAATGTGGGAAAAAACCACAGCTTCACCAAGCGGGCTGCACAGATCCAGGTGCTATTTACCTCACTCTCACAAAGGCACCTTCATCTCTCCTCTGAGAAAAGCCTTGCACTTACCCTACAGGTGAGTTTAAACTGCATGACAGGAGAACTATACTGTGTGCTGAACACATAAGCAGGAAATGCCAAGGAAAAAAAAGCCCAAATTTCACTTGGCAGCCTCCAGAGTGATACAGTTTCCTGAAACACAGGAGAAGGGCAGGCTATGGCGAGGCACCTTTACAACACCTGACCTGGAAGAGACAGGTTACTACCCAGGGCTAAAAAGCTCTCACCAAACTTTGAAAACTGAGTCAGAGGGCAGACTCCATAAAAACTTCCAAGGGTTTGGCACATGCATTTCTTACATCCTTTGAAAGCCTCAGTCATCAGCAGTCATCAGAAGTCTGGAAACAGACTGAAGACAAGAGTTCAGCGTTCTTCTTCCTCCAGTCTTAAACTCCAATCTAAATCCCACTTTTTCTATTCATCCTCTACTTCAGCATTACAGGGTTTTGATAAATTAGTTAAAGATTACTAAACATAGCAATGTTGCACTAAACAGCTCTTTTGTATGCGTGACAGCATATATTCTTTGTGCAGAACACAATCATTGTATCTACCACTGCTTTTGCATTGTCAAAAATACGAGTCAATTCTTAAGACTTGTTCAAGCATTTTAACGTTTCCTCTTGTGAATGTTTTTCCATATTTCTTGTTACCAGTATTGAAAACATAGCCTGGAATAATCACGATCAATGAGACACCACAAATTTTTAGCCAAATCTCTTGTTTTACTGTCCTTTTGATAACATTGGTTAGCATCTTCCACAATAAAAAGTTCAGGAAATCTATTGGTATTTTACCAGGTGAATCTTCCGTAAAAGACACAAGAAAGGCAGCCTATTAAACAGGTCATTAATTTTGAAGTCTCTGTAAGGAAGCCATCACTTTTCTTTACAGATTTTAACTTGGCTAGTTTGCATTTAGCTCCCTACAGCAAATGGTCCAGGCACAAGGGGAGTCTGAATTCACAAACTGCCTTGCATTTTGGCAGTGGGTAAGGCAGACAAGTCTAGGACGCAAAAGCTCACGTTCAGTGCATTACATACACTCCTATCTGGGAAATCAGTCCCAGAAATCCCAGCTGAAAACCAAAATACCATCTTTTCTCATCCTCCCTGACCTAAGAACTCTGGCCAAGTTTCCAACATTCGCCACAAATCAGCCTAAAAAAAAGCAGCACAGTATAATCGAACTGTAAATGCAGTCTAATTTTCTAGACCCACCTTCAAAGAGCAACCAAAATTATGGTTCCAAAGATTAGTTTAGCCCAGGACAACATTGCTTTCTGCCAGCACACACAAAGTTGCCCATACACTGTTTCCGTACTTACCTACAATGCCTGCAATAAATCACTGATGTTTCAGGCAGTTTAGAGTTTTACAGTCCTCTCTAAGTCCATCCTCAGCCAACGTGGCTCAAAAAATGGAATGCTACTAAAAGCATTATCTCAGATAGGCAGGAAAAAAATCTTGACCCTTCCAGGTTATTAGAACTATACATTAAATAGGACGGTCAGTCCAAATCAGGCTAATTCCAATCTATTTCCCTCAGAGGGAAGCTTTCTATGCAGTTCCATTTCCAGGAAAGGAGGTGAGTTAAACCAATGTTAGCATCATGTGCCACAGTCAATGCTGGTGCTATCACAGTGATTGGCAAGATGATGCTCATATTCATTAATCTCTAGGCAGATACAAAGGGGCAAAAAAAAAAAATTGCCTCCTAAAGGGATCATCTAGAGGCATATTTGATTACCATCACTGACTTAGTCCTTCACAGGGGGAAAAACATGCGCCCTGAGCCTGGTAATAGAAGATAACCTTCCAGAATACTAAATTGCTCATATTGACTGTGCTAGCACAGCCTTTGTTATACAACATTGGATAAGAACAAGAAATCATTTGCTAAAATTAATGTCGCACCATAAAATGAGAACCAATTAATTACCCTAATAAAAGATTTGCCTTCACTTTATGAGTAGTCATTTCTGTCCAAAGTACAAATCAAAACCTATTTAACAACTAGGAACAAATCTACTAAGTTAATTGAAATGCTGCTATTGTGTGTATTTTGCTTAAATTAAAAAAGCAGCTACTCTTTTCTAAAACGCATAATTCTAAAGTAATGAACTAAGAAAAAACTGGAATTAAAATTCACAAAGTACTTTCAGAATACTAAAAGCCAGCCAAGTTTTTACTTTGGCTTCCTAAGAAAAGGGGACACATTGGCCAAGGTCACAAGTGGCAAACTAGGGAGCTACACTGCCTGCTTTTATCACATGCTTTACTAAGGGGAGCAAAGGCTTCCACATCCCTGTTAGCAGCCTTAAAAAAATAAAATTGCACCCGATATTTGCCTCTCACGTCTTAAAACATCATGAAAACTTTGTTATTGACTACATATTAGCCACAGCAACCTCTCAAGGAAGGGAATCTCTGTGGCAAGCTCATATTACAGGCAAATGTGAGTTTTAGAGGTCACGACAGACAAGACTATGAGACGTACTATTATTGCCATGGGAAAAAAAGGCAGTTTATGTGCCTCTCCCATCTGCTTTTTCAGCCTTCCTAGGTCCCGTTTATAAATAGACCCTGACGTTTTAGTCACTCAGGGACCTGTGTACATACTAAAAGCAGAATTTTTGAAGTAACATAACCAAAAGACAGCTCGCTCACACAACAAGGAGTCACCTTGTGCTGCCCTAGGCTGATAAGGGGAAGCAATTGAAGACGAGGAAAGAAAAACGCATGCCCCGGGGAAACGCCTTTTATTTTAGCGTTCTCCGCCCCGGCGGGCCCGGGGCTCTGACGGCGACCCCGGGCCACCGCCGCGGGCTCTGTCCGGACGGGAGAGGCGGCG
>WEIV01024973.1:9195-43029 GCA_013390005.1 Calyptomena viridis | reverse complement strand
CCCTTTGGCAGACGCCGCCCTCCCCCCGGCCAGGACCAGGGGGCGGCGTGGCGGTGAGCGCTCCGCGGGGCCGCAGCAGCAGCTCGGGGAGGGAGTCGCCTCATCATGGCTAAGCACCACCCGGACCTCATCTTCTGCCGCAAGCAGGCGGGCGTCGGTGCGTCCCTGGGGATGGGGATGGGGTTGGGGTTGGCGCGGTCCCCTCGCGCTTTTTCCCGCCGCGAGGCCAGCGGGAGGCGCGCGCGTGTGAGCCCGTTACCGGCCTTTGGGCGCGCGCGGCCGTTAGGCCCGGAGGGGCGGGGGACTTCCCTCCGTCTCTATCCCTCTCTCTCCCTCTCTTCTTTTCCTTCTATTTCGCTGCCCCGCGGTGCGTGACGCGGCCGGCAGCATTCGGGAGCATCTTTCGGGCCGCGAGATAAGTTACCGTGTGCGTTGTACCTGTGGCACAGGTAACGAGGTTTATCCTTGTCGTTTCTCGGTCAGAATCTGCCCAGTTGAGCCTTAAAGAACTCTTACACAAGGTTAGAAACTGAGGTGTCCCTTCCAGGTCTCTGTCACTCCTTGGAAAAGCAAATTCAGCAAGGGGCTTTCTGCAGGATCTGTAAAGTCAAAATATTCGGCTGCACTGTCCATAGGAAGCCTCTTTTTAGAACACTCGGTGCTTCTCACCATCTGTCTATGTTGAAAATTAATCTCCTGACAAATCCCTTGTCTCTCAGATTTAACTGAGTCACTGTTTAGTTTTCGTGAATGTGGACATCTGGTCTTTGGAACTTGATGGGATTCATCCACGTTCTTAACGCCATTGTTGTGTTTCCTAGACAAGCGACAGGACTTCTAAGATACATTTAACTACCTTCATGGTCTGAAGTAAAGAAGGCTACTTGGGCTGCCTCAAGTAAACGATTTTTTTTTCTCTCATTAAAACTGTTGAAAAAGCTATCCCAATACTTGTGTAGGATTTCCATCAGGCAGGCATATTGGCTGTGTTTGAAAAGGAATAATGAATGTAGGTTTTCTTACTGCCAATGGGTGTCATTGTGTGTGCATCTAAACTTTGATCTTGGTAAATGTCCCTAGGAGGATATATATTGTTTATTGCAAACATATTTGCTTTTATGCTCAAACTATTTCCATGGTTTACCTTTTTTTAAGGACTGATCACTGCAAGATAATTGTTTGACATCCAAGCTTTGTAGTTACTTCAATTTTTCTCTACTTCTGCCTTAAATAATTTTTTTTTCCTTTTTTTTTACAGCAATCGGAAGACTTTGTGAAAAATGTAAGTATTGCTTCAACTTGCTTGGGAACATGGTGGTGTGGTTAGAGCATGCAGTTTGGATTCAGAGGATGGATTCTATTTTTGCTTTAACCGTGAGCTTGGTGTTATTCTTGAAGACAGGAACAATTACCTGTGTGTTGCAAGTGTAACTCAAGGAATACTTAGAAAGTTACAAGCTCAAACAGACTGTCACACAAATGCAGTTCTAGGGTTATGTGCCGCCAGGATTTCCAGTGGCTGAGGCTATGGTGATTGCTTGATTGGGTCCTTGTAGTCTGTAATACAAAAATATTACCCTGATCATTTCAAAGCAGGGGAAAAAAATGCAATTTTGGAACCTGGCTTCATCATACCTCCCTTAAGGTTCCCTTAAGCCTCCAGAATTAAAAATGGGGGGAGAATGTCTAGAGTTAGAGCAGGGAAAAAACCTCCACAGAACCAAATGCCAGTGCTCAGTTGTAAAAGGGAAGAAAAAATATAATCTGTCGTTAGATCCTTGTAGGGGAACAGAACAAATAAGATGAGTAGTTTGTGACTCAAAAATAGTATGAAAATAAGTAAAGTGTGACAGAGACAGTCTGAAGCAAAAGATGGTTTTCACGAGCACCCAGCAGTGAAACAGATTCTCATTGGCAGTAGTTGAGGGCTGACATGCTGGACATTTAAGAGCAGGTCAGGTGAGCTGTTTGTGGAAGTCAGGATTAGATACCTTGGGAACTGGTAATAGGATATGAAGCCTTTCATCCGTAGGTCAGTGTTTAGGATAAGGTCCAGCACAGCAGAAACTGTCAGTGACATCTGATGGCTCCTTGCCTGTATGATATGAGTACTTGAATTTCACCCAGTTCCTTGTGAGAGAGCAAGAGCGACTTTGTGAAATGGCTGTTTATGCCAGTTTGCCCTTTCTTTGGCCTTCTCACAAATGGGGGATTAAAAGGACCATGAGTACAATGTCTTTCTTATCTACTTGAGGATAGTAATGCCATACTTTTGTTGATGTGGCGCTGTGGGAGTAGCTTACACTGCTGCTTCTGTGTATGTAAGGACACTAGTCCTGTCAGCCCAGCATTTTTTTCACAAGTGAAAAATTCAGGAAAAGTTGTAGAAGAAAAGTAATGGTACAATCTAAACAAGTGTTGACTAATCACAGAGGAGTAACTTTAGGTTTCTTCTCTGATTACGAATGTATGAATAAATATACCCCTCAAATATTGCAGGCTACTGGCCCTTGTTCCTCTCAAGTCTTTGTGCAAACACAAAGTTGTGCCCTGTGCAAGATACATTTCTGCAGTTCAGTTGCATTGTCTTTGAGGGCACAGGCAAGTTCTTTCACCAGGAAGCTTTTTCTCTCCGACGCTGGGGTGGAGAAAAGGCCGTTGTGTAACCGCAGGCTCTGCTGTGCTTGCAGGTGACGGCAAATGTGTGATCTGTGACTCGTACGTGCGGCCCTGCACCCTGGTGCGCATCTGCGACGAGTGTAACTACGGCTCCTACCAAGGGCGCTGTGTGATCTGCGGGGGCCCGGGAGTGTCCGACGCCTACTACTGCAAGGAGTGCACCATCCAGGAAAAAGATGTACGTCCTCATCCCGTTTTTACTTTGTAGCTGTGCTTACCTTTAAGGGGCTTGGAGCTGCTGAAATGAGTGCTGGGACGTGGGGTGCTCGGCTCTGGTTTGCAGTGCCTCCTACCTTTCTTCCCCTGTTGATAATTCCCCATGTTGGCAGAGCATTTTGTGTATAGGAACTCTCTTCATCCCTAAGGGTCTCTGACTATTTTGCACATTCACACTTCTTTTCCTCCACACGCTGCTTGCTACCACTTTATGTTGTTATCTTACTGCTACATCTCCAGCCTAGGTTTCACTGGGGTCAGAGATATTCCAGACACTGCACAGGCAGTGGCGGGACCAGCTTCTCACTAGAAGTCCATTATCAGCCACTGACCAAGGGCACAAATGGTACTGTAAGGCCTGTGGAATCAGAACCTTTGTTTTCCTTTGGAGAGCAACATAAAGTTAGTCTTTAGTGTCCAGTGGCTGCACTAATAATTGTGTTTTACAAGTTTAATGCCTCTTGTATAATTTCAGTGGGATACAATATATATTTTCTTATTCTTTCCTGGAATGGTTTATATTGTAGATATCTCTCTGCTAACACTTTTTGGTGTAATAATCCCTTCTGTCTGTAGTCAGTGCTGTAATCTTTTTATAATTTTGTGCTGAAAGATAGCCACTGCACATGTGAAATGAGGCGGCTGCTCACCTGTTCAAAGGCTTCTGTTATTAATCCAACACAATTAGTGCAGGACATGAAGAACTGCAATGAAGCATTAGATAGGCCTTAGGGAAGAGCAAGAGCATGATGCTTATAGTTTCAATATCCCGAGAATATGGGCCTGATAGCTGTGAGAGTGTTTGTTAAAGGTTGTTTGGGTTTTGGTGCTTTGCAAATGCCATTTCCTACACACCCTAATGACAGTGAAGAACATGCTGAGAGAATGGTTCAGGTTGATTTACAGGAGTGTCCTCAGCTGAGCGAGTGTCCTCACTGAGCTGCAGTGTCTATATTTTCTCTAGAGGCCTGCAGCTAAATCCAGGACAGGGGCAGGTCCCTTTGAATTTAGTCATTAGATCAAACAGGACCATAATCTTTTTCTGTACCTAAATATGGATATAAGTGCTGCAATGGTGGTGTACTGTCTTACAGTAGAAACACAGTAAGAAACAGTAGTTTTTTTCACTTGCCTTTGGAACAAAGACACCTGGATCTATAAGTCATGAGTAAAATAGGCTTGGTTTTATTTTTATCAATTCTAATGGATTCCCAACAGATGTTTTTCATAACCTAAGCTCACCTGTAGCTTATCAAGTCTGATTCAGGTGTGAAATAGCCAGATGCTCTGAAAGGGAGGACTGTAGAAAACATAGAGCTAGAGGAGAATGACAGGTCTGGGGTATTTTGACACCTGGGTGAAGGTTGCTGTGAGTGAAGACAGTTGCTTTGTAGCAGCAAACTCATAGGTTAGGTATTGTTGCAGATCTGAAACAGCAGATTTGACATGCTTGAGTTGCAGGATTGAAAAGTGCTGGTACAAGCATAGGGTGCCCAGAACGGGAAAAATGAAGTGTGCTGCTGCCTGTCACAATTATGGTATTTGGTGCTGATGTGAATAAGAAAAATGGGGGGCAGAGCTCTCTACCCGAAATTTTGAGTCTGAGGTTTCATCCACAGCACTTCCACATTCTCAGAGAAAGACTGGAAAAGATAGTGAAGCAAGAAAGCAAATACTAAAATGTAGGGAGGAGGTGGAATGCTATTGAGCACAAAGCAAAGGGCCTGGTTACTCTTGATTCATTTGTCCTGGTGGAGGAGGAGCAAAGTATTGTTTCAGGCCACTTCGATCTGTGGGTAAGGGCCAGAATCCTACCTGGTCACCCAGTACACCTGTGAGTTGCAAAAAGTAACTTCTGTTGGGGACAGGAGCATTGCCATGTGCTGCTTCCTTTGGAGGAGGTGGAAGAATGAACAGAGCCCTGCAGTAATGCTGTCAAGATTGTCACAGACTCCCTGGATCGTGAGATGCAAGACTTGGAAGAGTCCTACTATTGAGGTTCAAAATCAAATAAGGAGATACTAGCTAAAAGTGGGTTGTGGCAGGTGTAGGGGGGAGGGATGATTTCTGTTCCCCACCTCTCCAGTTATTTCTACCATGCAGACCCTCCCCACCACATTGTATCTCTGGCACTGGAGCTGGGCAGCTTGGGTGCAGATTCTACAGCATCTGACATCTGCCCAGAGATTTCTAAATCTCAGGCTTACACATCAGCCAAGGACACGTGTTCTTCTGCCTGCTGGGCACCTCACAGCTGCTCTAGTGAGCCACAACATTTTGTCCTTAAGAATTATGCAGATGCTGGGGCTCAGGTGGCCCATGGACAAATGTTCCCTGGTACACAAAGAAGTGCATCTCTGGTTTGTTTTTGCAACCACACCTCTGAGGTGGGTCTCTCCTACTCCCCTTGCTTTCTTTGTGGCTTTTTTCTCACCATCTGCTGGAATTCAGGTACAAGAACTTACCCGTGTAGCTGCTGTGAGTAGCTGTACTCTACCAAGATGACCATACAGCCTCTGCAGTAATCAATCCAGGATGCAGGAAATCTGAGATTCAGTTCTGCTGTCACAGCTCAGAGGGGTTCCTATACACAAGAATGGCTTGGTGACATCTAAAGTAGCAAGATTCTTTTTGGATAAGGAGGGAAAAGGTTATTCCCCTGGGCCCTATAAATCCTGTGTATCCTAATTTAGAAGGAATTCAGTCTTGAGGCACTGAGCATCCTTTTCATTAAACTGTTGATGTTATACGAGCTTCTTTTCCATCTTGGCCATGAGGAAGAGAATGTCCTAGAGTAATCCCGAAAAGACATCCATATGCTTCTCTGTTCCACTGTCTTACTGGTAACCAGCACTGGAGGGCAGTTGGTCTGCACAGGTGTTTGAAATGTGTGTTGAGGACAGCACGAGGAGTGTGGGAACTGAGGACCTGCTAGAACTATGCAAGTGATGATGATGTTCTGTGTTTGCTCATCTCCTAACCTACATCTTCTCTTCTTACAGAGAGATGGTTGCCCTAAGATCGTCAACCTGGGCAGTTCCAAGACAGATCTTTTCTACGAAAGGAAAAAGTATGGCTTCAAGAAGAGGTGATACTCTCTCTACATGGCTATATCTCCTGTCAGGTTGGCAAGAGGGTCTTGGAACATCTCTGGACTTTACTATTGTTGAAAACGGGTTGATTATTTTTTCTAAAGCAGTATAGATTCAGTAGTATACTTGAGGCTGGAGAAGTAACAGACTGAATGGGGATTGAAACCTAATCAGAACCAATGATCAGAGAGAGCAAATGTGGATTACTGTCTCTTGCCTTTGTAGAAGCTGGTGCCTTCCTAGGAGAGCACAGCTGTTCCACGTTTTCTTTGTCAGATTAATCCAAGGCCCTTTCTTGTAACGATTCCTGTACGATGCATACCAATAAAGCATTTTCTTTTGGGTTTTTATTTTTTGTACAACAAGGATTTCTCTCTGGTTCATTCTTTGCCTAACCTCTCTGGAGCTTTCTGGGGACACAGGATTAGCCCAGCTAGCCCTGCACAATGGGTTATCTGGTTTCTGACAGTGCCTGCTTATGGCCACGTGACCTTGCTGCAAGGAGCTTCAGGGAACGGCCATCGCTTTTGTCTGCTGTGATCCCAGCCACTGATCATTTTGTCCCGTACCGTGAGGATCGCTGAGCTTGTAACCCTTATCCCGGCTAATGCGCCTGTGGATGTTGTTTCACCATGCAAACATCCAATCCCTCTCTAAAACCTACTAAGCTATTTGACTCGCTATCCTGTTCTTGTGAATAAGTTAAAGCCTTCCCTGCTGTAACGGGACACCGACTATTGTGTCCTGGGCTATTGGCATATGCGTGCTGGAAACCAGAGGCTGCTTGTTTGTCAAATACCAGGACAGGCTAAAAGCAGTCTGTTGGCTCAGCAGAGATCTGGGAACACACGCCTTTGTGCAGAGGCGGAACCGAGTTCCCTACGGGTGCCTACACTCTTCAGATGGTTACATTGGGGTCCTAGCTCAGTGTGCCCTGTAGTCTTTTAAGTCTTCCTACTTTTAGCAGAGTGTGCTACAGTAACATTGTCTGTCTTGGGGTATAGAGCTTGTTTTATGCCTCTTCCAGGATTTCAGCTGTTCCCCTGAGGCTGGTACCGATTCCTCTAACTCTTCTCTGTCTTGAATGCCTCTTTTACCTGCTCCAGCTATTTAGATGTTTTGGGTAAGAGTGGAAACAAGCAGACAACTTGTAATCATTCTTCCCTTAAACGTCAATTTTCCCTGCTGCAGCTGGCTTTAGCTGTGACCGGCCCTCCTGCTATTTCAGCTGCTTCTCCCTCTCCTGCCCACAGCTGTTAATTCTGTCAGGTTTCTCTTCCATGCTTTTTGCAGTCCTGAGAGTACCTGTATGTCTTCTTCCCTGCACCATGGTTCCCCTACACAGCTCCTTGTTAATTCTTTACTGATGTGGATGCCATTTGCCAAGAGATTAAGAGCATTTTGGCCCTTTGATTACAGCAAACCCACTCTCCCAAATTACTTGTATCTGAATAAGCAACTGTGTGTTGCTCCTGACTGGGAAGTTCCTGTCAGAGCCATTATCAGCCACGTTAAATTCTGTAATTCTTTAAAAGCAGGGCATGACATGCAGATTTTTTGTACCTGGAACTTTATCACTTCAACCAGAATTTATCACTTGCCCTCAGTCAGGCTGCCCAAATTATCATGCTAGGAATGCAGAAGGTTTGTACATACTTTTTTTCTTTCCTGGAAGTTTTGAAGATGACAAAAAATTTTTTGGTGAAGGTAGAGAGAAATAAAGTTAGGAATTATTTTTTGTCTCAGAATTATTGCCCCCTGGTGCAGGGACCCCTAGAAGAGCTAATTTTAGAGCAGCCCTTGTTCCTAATCATTTAGCAGGATCAGCCAGGCAGGGGTTGCTATAGAGATACGAGTGTCCCCATCCCTTCCCCCATCCCCAAAAACGGCTGAGCATACTTACTCTCTTGGCACTCCTGATGCCCTCACGCTGACTGCTGGATATATCAGTCTGCGTTCTGAGAGTTAAGCTGCCATTTCTAGTTGTTCTGAGTCACTGGGCAGGTGGAGAGAGGGAGGGACAGGCTTTTTCCCCTTTGCCTTGTTTGCTCAGACAGCTCTGGGGAGAATGCCAAATGCTGCTGGTGCTCAGATCAGTTCAGCGCCACTGCCTTTCTGGTACTTTCAGAGCATGGATGGGACATTGCCCTGAAGCTGCTAATTCAGACAAGGGTAATGGATACATTTTGGTAGCCCTGAAAAACACAGCCTTGCTGGCTTGCATGGTTTATGGTCACCAGTAAATGATACCCAGTGCAATATTTTTTACCTAAATAGATTTCAAAGTACGTGTGCAGGAGAAGATTACCTTGCAGTACTGGAGACCAGAGCACATGCTAAAAGGACAAGCTTCCCCTCAGGGGGGGATTGAGACAAGACACATCCTGCTGCTGTGTGCAGGCCAGCTCTAGAAGGGCTTCATCAGAGCATGGAGTCTTAAGGAGCCTGATTCAGGGGCTCCCTCACTGCTGGCTGCAAAACACTTGTGTGGCAACTGCAAGGGGGGTGGGAGGGACAGGGACAGCTTTGTCGATGTGGCAGCTGAAGCCTCATGGTGTTGCCTGCAAATCCTAATGCATGGAGCTAAATGTGTATTCTTGCTGTTACTTTTCTAGGTAGGGTTACCTTTTTTTTTCTCCTCTTTTTTAATCAAAAAGATGTTGTGTAATAAGTAAAAAAAAAAAATCCCTTCATTTCAAATATTTACAGTGAAGGAGAGAACATGAGACCTCTTGGCCTGTTAAGTAATTGGCCTCTGTTGCCAGCACTAACAAGGCATTGCTGTGTTCTGAAATGTAGGCGTTCTCTGTTACGCACACCTTCAGACCAACTGCCAGCCACAGCTACTGCTGAACTCAGCAAATAGCTCCTTAACACACCTCTGGTCCTTTGAATCACCTAGACCTTGTCTTGACAAAGTCCTTGGGCCCCAAGCATTACTTTTCTTTTTTAAAAAAAAAAGGGTAGGTGAAGGGCTGGAATCTGCCTGTGAGCTTTCCCTGCATGAGCTGCATGGACAAAACCTCACTTCTGAAACCTTATCTGCACAGGAGCTGTTATTTTCTCATTACAGGCATCAGCTGGAGATGTTTGCCTTTTTCAATAGCAGGAAAGAATTTTTCATTTCCTTGACGTTGTCATGTGAATTGAATGTACGGACGATTCAGGGTATGGCTGTGTTAATTATGCCCAATTATAACCTGACTGCCCTTCCTTGGCATGAAATAACCCAGCCAAACGAGCTCTGTCCCGGCAGCTTGGCAATTCCTGCCGTCCCTGTGTGCACGTGACACGGTAGCTTTGCTTTGACGTAATAGCCAAATGGCTGAGAATGCAGGAGCAGATACTGTGACAGAATTCCTCTGCCTGCGTGTGTACCAGGGCGATGCCACAATTAAAGGAGCACGGTCAAGGCACAGGTATTTTAAAGAGCCCTAATGTGTGACACCTTCTTAGTAACACCTTATTAAAACACTAATAGAATCTTAGAAATGTAATTGCCTTTTTTCTGCTTAATGATGCTAAAAATAGCTCAGTTGTTTTAATTTCCTGATCTTTGGCTGACAGCTCGATTTTGTTTCCAGCGAAAAAAAAAGGAAAGATATGTTCTTTTGTAACTAAATTCCTTTTAAAGTAGGAGTGATGAAAATAAGGCTGCTCATAATGGCTCTCATAAATCTTTCCCTTCTCTTCCCCATTCCCCTGCAGAAAAAAACTTCACACTTCAAAAGTTTGGGGTTTTTTTCTTTAATCAGTGGGAAAATGAGCAAAGCTGGCTGCTGTAGCACTGTGGCTGAGAAGGAACTTTAACAGATTTCTTAATGCATGGAGTTGGCTGGCCTCAAAAGAAGTGCCTTTCTGTGGCAAAGGCAGTGCCAAAATAAAGGGTTCCTGAGTGAGGGAGGACAAACCAAACCTAAAAGGATGCTGAGGACTGTTGGGGAAAGGGGACAAGAGACAAGCTTTGCGTTTTTGCACTTGGGAGATAGTTGCCAGGCCAGCAACCCCTGTTGCAACAGGAACTGTGGCAATGCTTGGGTCACCGAGACTGGTTCTCCCTCCCTCTCTGCTTGTGTCAGCACCAAGGAAGATGCCGGACACATGGCTGGGAGAGCCTGGAAACACGATTCTTGGTGTCCCTTCACTCGTTTGGAGTTTTACTCGGATTGAAAGCTGCCTTATGGGTGGACAGCGAGAGAGCCCTTTGCAAGTGGTGTGTGTGCAAGGTGGTATGACCTTGGACACTGAAATACACAGCCTGGGGGTGCCCTTTGGCATTTGCTTAGTTTTCCTGGAAGTAATGATGGGTCTGGTTTAAAATACAGGGTGCAGAGCTGTGTTTGGGCTGGGTGAGCAAATGCCTTCAGCCTGCCAGCGAGCGGCTGCGGCTCAGCCTTTGTGGTTGCACGTGCCCGCCACTGGCCCATGGGCCCGGGGACGTCGGTCGCCACGGCTGTCCTCTCCCAGGACACCACGTAACCTCGAGCCCGCGGAGCTCGACGAGGACACCGGGGACAGGACAGGCCTCAGCCTCCCCGGCCACTACATGTCCCGGCGGCCCCCGCGCCGGGCTGGCACCGCCCCCGCACACACCCCCTTCGGCTCACTGGCTGAGGCAGCGCTCCAATCCGAAGGCGCCGCCGGGCTCGGCCAGCCAATGGGAAGGCTGTTGCTAACACGCCGCAGTTATTTTTAGCATGGCTGGCGCTCGCGCACCTTGCGGGTCTTTCGTCTCCGCCGCGGCCGGGCCGGGCCGGCCCTCCTCCGCTGGAGGCGGAGGCACACAGGCGTGCGGAGACAAAATAGTCCGTGTGCCGGGGGGCGGGGCCGCGGGGGTGGTCGTGGACATGCTGCTCCTGCTGTCCCTGGGGCGACACCTGCGCGCCCGGGTTGGCCTTGCCCCGTTTTTCCCGGCGAAGATGGGCCGCAGCCTCCCGGGCTCCCCGCCCGTGCCGAGGGCCGGGGGTCCCCGAGGGGTTTGCAGCGACGGAGGGAGCCGGAGCTGCCCGCGGGCACCTCTTCCGGAGCGCTCCCGCTATAGCGGGCCCGGGGGCTCCGCCACAGGGGTTTTTGCAAACGTGGCCGGGCCGTGCGGGCAACTGTCCCCGTGCAGAGAACTGTTCCCTCGGGAGCCCCGGGACCGGTCCTGCCACTGAGCCGGGGCCTGACAGCTCCCGTGGTGCGCGGGGGCGGGGAACACGCCGGCCGGTCCCGTCCCTCCTCGCTCCGTTCGATCTCTGAGCCGAGCCCCCCCCGCCCCGCTGCGGGCTAAGCCGATTGGGGAAATCCTCAGGTCAATCCCCGCTAAGCCCCCGGCCCCTTCCTTCCCCCTCGCGCAGGGCCGGGNAGAAGTAGTCCCGGCCCGCCCCCCGCGGCCGCATCACACGGGGCGGGAGCGGATCCGTGCGCCGAGGGGTTGCTAAGGGTGAAAGTTTGCGGTGAGTTGGCTCACTCGGGGCCAGGGCGCGGGCGGCTCCGGGGACACGGCACCGGCACCAGCACCGCATCACATCACCGGGCCCGCCCCGCGCCGCCAGGGACAAGGGAGGGAGGGGGAGGACGGACGGACGGAGCAGAGCAGAAACCCGCCGGCAGCGCCCACGGACCCCGCGACAGTGAACAGCAGCCGCCGGCCCTGGAGCCAAGGACGAAGTAAGCGGGGCCGGGGGTGCGTCCCTCCCCCACACCCCTTCTCGGGCCGAGTCTCCCCGGCCCGCGTCCGCTCTGTGCGCTCGGCCTGAGGGGGCTCATCGCCCCCCTCCCCGCCCGGGACAGGCGATGTGCCTGTCCGTGGAGTCACCGTGCGGCTGCGGCCACCGGGGGGATTAATGGGGCTTCAAGGGAGGGGGGTGGGGTGAAAGTCATTGAGTCGGGGACGGTTTGCAGTGCCTCAGTTCACCATTTTGTTCGCTTTACCCCAGTTTGTGGGAGGGGGGAGGACGGGAGCGGGATGCAGCTCAGCCCCAGCAGCCCCGAAAAGGGCAGGCTGGGCCCGGGGGAGGCTGTGGGCACCCTGGGCTGCCGGCGGGCGGGGGTTTGTCGCCAGGGTCTCTCCCTTCGCACGGCGCATCCAGACCCCGCGAGCGCCGGCGGGGGACGCCCGGCGACAACAAAGGCGCTGCTGGGGCTGGGCTGGGCTGCCCCCCCTCCCCATTCCCCCGGACACCCCGATTCAGGGTGCCCCGCCGGGCGTCCGGGGCAGGAGCTCTTCCCTGGGGACATCTCCCTCTCATCCGAACGCCCTGTTGGGGACCTTGTTTGCGCCCCCGCGCGCCCCACCGGGGGGACGAGGGGAGGCAGCGCGGGAGGGAGCGGGAGAGAACGAAGGACGTGGGGCTTGTGGCCTCTCGGGCTCCGTCCCGCTGCCGTGGAGGGGAGAGGCAGCACCGGGGTGGGGACGCGCCCGCCCGTCCCTGCCGAGAGGGAGGGAAGGGGAGAANTGGCCGCGCTGCCGGGCACGGAGGAGGCGGCTGGGCTCGTCCCCGCGGGGCCGTTCCTGTGGCGTGCTGGGAAGGGGGCTGTCGTTCCAGACGGGCGTGTCCGGCGGCGGGATCGCAGGCCGCCGTGGCAGCCGTCTGTTCAAGTCCCGAGGCGGCGGCCAGCCCGTTCCCAGAGCTCCCTCCGGAGCTCGGAGAGAGACCCACAAGGTCACCCGCTGTGTTGGCGTAGCCTGGAGGAGAGGGCGTCGTTCCCGTGTTCGCTCTCTCCTGATGATTTGGCCTCTCTCCTTCAGCACGCCGACAGCCGGGGGGTCTGGGGGGACTCGCGTTCCCTCCGCAGAGCAAAGGAACAGCCCTTTGTTCCCTGCCGGCACCTCGGCGTTCTGCCCATGTTAAGCCTTTAGTTTGGGAATGCTGGCCTTTATGGAAGACTGCTCAGAATACCTTTTCCAACTGATATTTAGTAGTTTCTTGTCTTGGAGCCATATTGCTTCAGCTGGCTTTTGGTGTGGGTTGGTTTTTTTTTTAAATTTCATTTTATTATTATTTTATCGCATTTCAGTGCAGTAGAAAGAGGTTGAGGGGATCCTACTGGAGCACATCTTACCGTGTCGACAGCCTGAGGAGCCAGTGACTTTTTGTGCCTTCAGCAGGTATCAGTCACATGCCACTACCCTGGCAGCTCTTGGTATTATTAGAGTAATTAAGTTATCCTTTTCATGATAGTCAAAGTGCAGAGTATTCCTGTTTTAAGAAGGGGGAGTACTTTGTAAAGACAAGAAAAACAGAGCAAGTGATGTATAAATGAACCTCCTCGCTGTTTTCTGCAGGAGTTTGATGAGGATATGGGCTCCTTAATATATATTCAGACAGTTGGGAAACAAATTTTGTCTGTTGCACCTTTCCCAATCTGTAATTTCTGATTTCTTAATAGATTTCGAATCTGGGTTAGAATTTATCACAAGATTAAAAGATTTGCAGACTGGCTGTTCTCTCCCTACTTAATTTGCTGGGACCCCAAGCTGTCTTTTCTTAGCAATGTCTCAAAGCCAAATAAGTGGGAGTGCTCCATGTACCCTGAGGTAGTATGGGCCACATAAGCTCTTGTTAGGGTTTAGGTATGCTCTTTCATGGGTTTGCTGTATGCTGTTTTCTGTAGAAAAGGCTCCATCTCCATGCCGAGACTCTTGCCTTCTGAAAATGGCTTCCCCTCATCGTTTTCTGAAAAACCCTGGTTACTTGTTTCTTTGATGTTCATCTGTTCTTGCTTGAATTTGGTCCGGTCTCCATGACTTACCAAAGTTTGTTACATTACGGTAATTCCTTAAAGCAGGTTCTAAAGATGAGACTTTTTTCCACTCCCTTGTTTCTGTGGGGTTTTTTGTTGCTGAGTCAAAGCCAGAGGGGATTCCTTCCAGAACTGGCCTCCTTGTTGGCGGACTTGAAGTGTGGGATCTGTTTCTGGTTCTCATCATCCTAAAGCCAAGTCTCTGTGAACTCAGAAAAAGCATAGAATTTGCACCCTCTTTTTTGCAATAAAGCCTCAAAATACTTGAGGGTTTCTTGAAAATGTATTTAATCCTTGTCCATTAAACTAGACCAAGCAAGCAAGTCTGGTCAGTTTTTTTCTTTCTGACCAGGGAGGATACTTGGCTGTGCTGCTGGGATTCCCAGTTTTTCAGGGGAATGCTGACAATGTATGTTTGTACTCCATCCCCACCCCCAAATAATTGGTATATGTTGTAAACATTGGCTTTAGTGCTGTATGAGAGCAATCCCTGAGCCCATTTTAGGAAGACGGTTGAACGCAGTGTGTCTGTTTGAGCAAGGTGCGGGCAGCTGAAGACAGAGCAGCCTCTGACTAAGCTGCCAATTAAAAACTGGATATTCTTCTTCCCCGTGGAGAGGCATGGAGGCTAGTGGAAATGTGCTTCCTCTTAAAATATCTGTGGGATTCATCCTCTTTGGATGAGTGACAGCATAATGCTGACCTACCTGGTGGTTTTTTCTTTGTATCCAGACAAACACTGTTCGTAAATCTGTATAATGGGAGAGTTGAGTGTTGTGGTTTTGCATTGTGCTTTTGTGGGTTTCTCTCCATTTTAGACACTTCCTCATGAGGGGGAGAGAGAGAGAATTACTTCAATCTTTGGCAAGCAATTTCAGGTTTTTTTAAGTAGGCACCTGATCCTGGCAGAGCTCATCTTCCCGCCGTGCAGGGATAAGCGATGTGAACTGTATTGGACAGGCTGTTGGCATGTGTGTGTTTTGTGACCCCACACACATTTCACTCTCCCCCCCCAGCTGAACTAAACTGAGATTTTAGGCTTGTAGCTAGGCAGTCTTAACTGGGTACACTTAATAAGATATGTGCCTGCCAGTCAAGGGGATAGTAAACATGAGCTGGCAGCTGGTGCCTCAGCACCCTCCCTCTCCTTGTCCCTTCTGCGCTTGTGCCAGCAGGACGTGGCACCCGGCACAACCACCCAGCCTCCCAGAGGAGAGGCTGGCCCTGCCATCCTGAGCAGGAGCAGGTCTCTGCACAAGCTGCTGAGCAAGTCACGAGGCCGTTCAGGTGCTGCGCTTGTGTTCTGGAGAGGCTGGTGCAGGTGAGCCGTGCTGGAAGTAGCTGAGTGCCAGGGCACAGAGAGACATGTTAGGTGTGCTGAAATAGCTGTGCCAGAGCAGACAGTTGCCTGCCGGGTTTCAGCAGCAGTGCTTGGCACTGAGGTGAGTGTAATGTACACACCTGTGTGCGGGTAGTAGCTGCACCCTTATTTCTTCTGAAAGAGGAGCAGGAAGACTCCACCCTACCAGCATCCCTCTGTTTCGAGGGCCAGCAGATTTGTGGTGACTCTTTTTAGAGAGCTTTACTTCTTGTTAGTATTTGTGCAAAGTGCTCATTCTGCTTTTGTCATGAAAAAGCACGGTTGTTTATCTCAACAGGTGGAGAGCTGTTTTGTTTTCTAGTCTTAATCCATTCTTTTCTTTTCTCTCTTTCCTTAGGTCTGTTTGGAGCCAAATCTTGTCTATGTTTCTGTCACTTTGTCACTTTTAATACACTGCCCTGACTTGCTTGCTGTGAAGAGAGTATGCATCTGGAGATCAAAGTTGCTCTTAACTTCATCATCTCATACCTGTACAACAAGCTTCCTCGGAGGCGGGCAGACCTGTTTGGTGAGGAGCTAGAACGCCTGCTGAAGAAGAAATATGAGGGTCACTGGTACCCAGAGAAGCCTCTGAAGGGATCTGGCTATCGCTGTGTTCACATAGGGGAGACGGTGGATCCAGTGGTGGAGCTGGCGGCCAAGCGGAGCGGGCTGGCTGTGGAGGATGTGCGCGCCAACGTGCCAGAAGAGCTGAGTGTCTGGATTGATCCTTTTGAAGTTTCCTACCAGATCGGTGAGAAGGGCACTGTTAAGGTCCTCTATCTGGATGACAGCGAGGGCTGCAGCGCCGCAGAGCTGGACAAAGAAATCAAGAGCAGCTTCAACCCCGACGCCCAGGTGTTTGTTCCCATTGGCAGCCAGGACAACTCGCTGTCCAACTCTCCGTCCCCCTCCTTCGGCCAGTCACCTAGCCCCACCTTCATCCCTCGCTCTGCACAGCCCATCACTTTCACCACTGCCACCTTCGCTGCCACCAAGTTCGGCTCTACCAAGATGAAGAAAGGCGGAGGAGCCGGAGGAGGGGGTGGTGGAGCAGGGGCTGTGCAGCAGCCGAGAATGGTCAGGTCTCCCACCACCAACCTGCTGAAGCACAAGGGCCTCTCCCTGTCTATGCACTCTCTGAACTTCGTCGGGAGCGCTGGGAGCCAAGCCCCGCAGTCACAGCTCTCCCCCAATGCCAAGGAGTTCGTTTACAGCGGCGGGTCGCCAGGAGCCAGCAGTCTCTTCTTCGATGGTGTTGCCAGTGAGAGCCAGCCCAGCAGCATCCCGCCAGCATCGCAGTTCAACACCAGCACAGGTGGTACCTTTGATATGGCTCAGGTCTTCGGTGGCAGCACCAATAGCCTCTTTTTGGAGAAGTCTCCCTTTGTGGAAGGACTTAGCTACAACCTGAATGCCATGCAGTATCCCAGCCAGTCGTTCCAGCCTGTCGTCCTGGCCAACTGAACACAAAGGAAGGAGAGTATTTTGGGGCAGGGAGGGAGGGGGGAAAAAAGAACAAAGCAAACAAAAAAGAGGGAGAGAAGAAAAATAGAAAAACACAGAAAATATTAAAATCTTATAAATATAGGTTCTTGGGAAAAGAGAGAGCTCAGTGTTGTTGCGCTGTGCTGGCAACGCTCCTGAAGCACTGAATTGTTTTTTAACTCAGTCCCTGTGCTTTTTCCTACTCACTTTTTTAGTCCTTAAAATGAGTCTTGGGAGTTTTTTGGTTTGTGTTCCCCCTTCCCCACCCCAGGACTGGTACAACTGTAGGTCACAGCGCTTTTGATTCCTGCGCCTTGCCCTGCCCCGCACTGGACACAGGGTCCTTTCACTGGGTGTAGGGATGTCATCTTTGTACCACTATGCTGGAAGGAGGGATGGGGAGGGGATGAGTCAGTCAGTGGTGGAGACACGCACACTCTTGTTGCATGCTAGCCAGAACGGGTGGGTGAGTTTGCTTTTTCTGTTCCGGCTCTGCATGGAGATGGAGAGCATCTACTCACTGTGCCCACAGGTGCAGACCGTTGTGCTGTTGTGGCTCCAGCCCAAGCTGGTGTCAGCTGTTCTGTCTGTGTGCTGAAAAGCACTAACTCTTCTCCTTGACCATATCCCAGCACATCACAGGCAGAAGGTTACTGTGAAATGGCTTCTTCCTGCTCTCTTCCTCATCTGCACTTCCAGCCGTAGCTACAGGAGGTCAGTGCTTTGAGCTGAGTGGCTCTGGTCATTGTCCCCTTCTGCACCTTAGCAAGGGGGCCTTTCCATGCTCTCTTGGGGCTGCCTGGTCGGCCTGACAGAAACACCACCCACCTGTGCCTGTGGCTTGGAGGTGGCACATAGCCATCTGGACCCCACTTGAATTCTCCCTCCTCCTCCCGGACCCAACAGCAAAGGCCAGCATCCACCTGGAGTGGACTCAGGTCAGAGTTCTCATTCTCTCCTGTGAATTCATCTTCTTGGCTCTGAGAGGGAATTCCTTCCTTTTTAGTTAGTGAGGCAGCACAGCTTGTGGAAGAGAAAGGGTGATGATGTTGAAGCTGCTGTCTCGAGTGGTAGTGTAAAGGGTTCGTGCTTTCAGCCAGGTTGGCACCAGACTAAATCCCTGCCCTTCTGGAGGAGCACGAGGTGGCGGCTGATCTGGTGCAAAAAGGAAGCACCTAGCATAAATTCTCCATTCCAGCCAGATCACATCAGTATGGACAGCAGCAAGCTTAGAGCAGAGCTGGTCTGGGCACTCCAAAGGGCTGGGATCTGGGAATGCCCCTGCAGCTTTCCTCAGCTGCAGTCAGGCAGTAGTGGCTTTTCAGCTTAGTAGCTTCTGTGTCAAGGACTCTGAACATCACCTTCACAGGAACCCAGAGGAGGGCTGCTTCATGCCCAGGAAGGTTCTCTAGGTGGGACAGGAGGTCTCCTTAGAGGCTGTTGTGGGAATGTGGAAGTGTGCAAAGAGGAGAGAGATGGAAATGATGAAACTCCAGTCTTTGAAGTTCTCAGTTTAAAAGAAAAATAAGCTTTTAGCTGCCTCCCAGACTTGAGGTTTGGTTTTCTTTTAATGATATTTCTGGAGCATACTCTGAAACCCACTCCTCCAGCACTTGTGGAACCAATATGCTCTTTCATGAAATCCCTCTTTCAGGTGAGAGAAGCTTGGCCTTGTGCTTTTCTCACTCCCTTGAGCTGAGATGGAGCCTCTCTAGTCCTCTTGTAGTTGTGTTGCCAGTGAGCCTTTTGCAGAAGGCAACAGGCTGTGCCAGAGAGACTGCCACTGCCTGGAGCTCTTCAAGGAGTTTCCAGCGCACCCCTCCCCTCAATGGGCGATAGGGCACACAGTCCTGACCTCGTGCCCAGCGTGGATTCCCAAACAAGCTGCTTGCCATTGAGCTGTGACCAACACAGCAGGTGGGTGTGGAGAGCAAAGCCCAACCAGCTTCCCCAGAGCTGGCGCCCACAGCCTCAACCCTGCAGATTTCCAGACTAGGACAAGTTGCTGAGGAATGGCCCAGCTGTTGAGTTCCCCTTTTCTCTTTTTTTTGAACCCTTCACTTACACACGTTACCACTGCCAGCCAGTCCTCCCCAGCAGGGCGGTGCTGGGTGCCACCCACCCACACGCTGAGGGGTGCTCAGCCCCTGATGGCAGGACCTGGTCCAGTTTCCCCCACTGCCCTCACATCTGGCAAAGCCACCCGTGAGCCACGGCTGTGGGACAGCACGCTCTCCTCTGGCATAAGGAAGGAGGAGAGAGGTGGGGACACCCCCTGGCCACCTGCTTATGTGTGTGAAGCTTCAATGCCGCTTTGCCCTGCCATAAGTATTATACCTGCTTTAAAAATAGTGGAAGGAGAAAAAGAGGAGGGACCAACCTCTTTGTATCTTAAAAGGAAAAAAGCGTGCTTCAGAAATGTTCCTTCAGCATCAGGCAGCAATGGAAACTAATGGCCTTTTCAGGTCTTTTCTAGTCTTGGATGTAGGCGTTCAGCTTCAATTTTACTTTTTAAAAACCTGCACTAATTTACCTGGTTTCTTAGGAAGAGAAGAGAGAAGATTTTTTTTTTTAACTTTTATTTTTTATGGGTTTGTGTTCTTTTTGTTGATGTCTGTTTGTATTGAATAATTTGCTACATTTGTAAAATGTAAGAGGTATATATAATATATGTATATTTCTAACGTAAAAAAACTGTAATTTTTTTCTTTTCAAGATTTTTTCTTAAAAAGAGGAGAGAAAAAATATTTTTTCAGGAAAAAAACTTTAAAAAAAAAAAGAAGTGGTGAAGATTCCTTTCTCCCCACTCAGCCTCCCTCTTCTTCATGCCCCTCTCTAAGGAGTGAGTCGCCAGTTGCCTTGTGGGAGAGGAGTGAGAGAGGACAGAAGTCTGTATGTTTCCAAGCAGAGGGTTTCTGTGTGTGCTCTGCTTGGATTTCTTTTGGAGAAGGGGGCTACTGAGAGGGGGAACCAAGGGGTTGCTGTCTCTTTCTTTTTTTTTCTTTTTTTTTTCTTTGGCGAAGGAGGAATACAATCAGAGTTTTGTATTCAGAATGTTGTGCAATATTTTGGAACGGGACATTGGTGTGTCTGGAGATTTAGTTAAAAACAAAAAAAAAACTCACAAAAAGGTTGATCAAATCTGTACAGTTTCTATTGTTCCAGATTTTTTTAAGTTTGTATTAAAAGCATGATATAATAACTGGTTGTCATGTGGTGTGTGCTCAGTGGGGAGAGAACACCTCTGCTGTGCCTGGTTTTGGCTGGTGAGGGATGTATCTGCCTTTGGATGAACTGGTGCTTGGTGTCAGCCTCTGCAGGCAAGGTCACTGGATTGGGGTGTGCTCGGCAGAGGTTTTATAGTGTTAGGAATAGCTCAGTGATGCCCAGGCTTGTGCAACGTGGCCAGGGCAGCTGTCTCAGTGACCTCTCTTGCTGCTGAGAATAGCAGCGCATAGGAAGAAGTGGTGATGTGCCTGGCCCTCCCTGGTCCTGCTGTGATTCAGCTCTCTGGGGTAGAGGGAGAGCTGGCTCCTGTCCCTGGGGGAGAGGCGGGAGTGGGATGCCTTTGGCGCGTGGTGCTTTTAGGGCCTTCAGTCAATCAGCAGAGTTCCTAAAATACCCACATTCTGTGGCAACTTGCAACCTGTGGGGCCAGGTTGGTGTCACTGCACAGGGTAGATGAAGCTCCCCTAGGCAGTGCTTCCTGCAGAGGGGGTGCTGGATTGGGGTTGATAGCTTTCCCCTCTGTGCAAACAAATTTGAGTTTATCCTGGGGCAGCTGGCATACTTGCTAAGCCAAGGAAGCATCAAGGTGTGTGTTCAGGCCATGTCTTCCCTGCTGTTAATGTTCCTCTAGGGAACATCCCATAGCAGGATGGGCCTAAGCCTGGATATGAGAACACAGAAATGATGAAGGTCTGATTTTCTCTTCTTTCTACCCTCTCCCTGCTCAGCTTTAACCAGAATTTCTGTTGAAGGGAGGAGCTCCTTTTTTGCAAAAGGAGATGAGATGGCCCCTCTGCTGAGGAAGGTGCTGAAATGCCTGTCACACCCCTCATGTGCCAATGACTGTGTGACTCAGCTTCCTCAGCCCCACCGTGCTCCTGCTGCCTGCTCCAGGGGTGGCTCGCAGCTCCCAGCGCTGCCTCCTTAAAAAGCTATGGGAGGGAGCTGCTCTGAATGTCCTTGAGGAAACCAAACACGGAGCTGGAGCTGACTCCCACTAGTGTCCTTACCCGTGCCCCCTCAGCCCCTCTAGCCTAAATGTCTTCCTGGAAGCACTGGCTGTGCCCTTGGCTTTGTGAGCCCGGGAGCTGGGCTGCTGTTCATGCCTGCTGTGTGCCATGTGACTGTCACACTCTGCTAAGCAACAAAACTATTTTTTCCCCTTTGTGTCTCAAACCCCTTGTAATCATTTATCTAAAGCACACACAAACGTTTGCCCTTAGACATGTTTTTGGAAATGGAAAATCGAGGGCGACTGTGTGCCTTGCTGATCCTTGCCCTGCCATTTGCTCAGCTGTGACGCAGGGTGGCATGGAGCCTTTCCCTTTTTGGGCACAGGTAAGGCCTGGAGTTAGTTTACAGCTGATAGCTGCACAGCCTAGGCAGGGATTAGGAAAGAGGTTTAGTATAGCCTTGTTCCTCCCAAGGTATTTGCCACTGTACTGTGTCGGGGAGCCTAAAGGGTGTGGGAGCTGAAACCCCTGCCTGGAAGCAGTGTGCAGGGACAGGCTCCGCCTGCCATCAGCCTCCAGAGAGGAGGCGAAGGGGTGCTAAAGCCGTGCATTCGACCAGTGCAGGGTAGTTAGTGCCTGGGTGTGGGAGTGTTTGCTGGCTGTTTGGACAGTGAATGAGTCGGTCCCCAAGTAGTGTGCTCCAGCAAGGCATGGCAACAAGATGGGACTTGTCTCCCAAAACCTCCAATGCGTGAGGGGCGTGGGGGTGTTGTTTAGACACTCATCACAGGAGACTCCATTATTAAGAAGGAAACTTGCAACTTGAGTCACTGAGCCGGCAGGTTCCCATCTGAAAGGAGGAGACAGCTTGGGTAGAAAATGCCACACTTCAGCCTTGGGCTTTTCAGTCTGTGACAGCAGCATTTTCTGACTTGAATCGGGCTGTTCGAGGAGAGGGCTGGCTCCTGGAGGAAATCCTTATGCAAGCATGAAAGGATATTCTCTGGACTGTGTTTAAAATACAAGCTCAGCCAAAAAGCCCAACTTTGGTCTGACTGGTGAGCATCTCCTGCTACTCCAGAGCCTCCTGGAGACTTGGGATTATTGCGATTGAATAACACATGGCACAGGCTCTGCCAACAGCGGGTGCCTCCCCGTGTCCCAGCACTTGTCGACATGCCAGGACCAAGAGGTGGAAAAACACCACTGGTGGAGGGGCCAGGACCTGCTGAGTCCTTGGCATCCCTGAGGAGTTTTCCTGCCAATGCCACCTGCTCCCTGTTCACATGGCTGTGCCCCAGCACTACCTGTGGCCCTGGCAAGGCTGACACCACGGTCACAGAGGGACAGACAGGTCTTTCCACCCCACGTGTTCTTCTGCTGGAGCACAGGCACCAGCCCAGCAGCAGGCTGTGGCCAAGGTTAGCTGCCTCCAAAACCTTGTGCTTTTTTTCCTTTGGTTTCTGTGGCAGAGCTCCAATTCAAACACCACCAGGAACACGTTCACCCCAGCCCTTGCAGAGCTGTTCTTCCACTGTCCCCCCTCTGCTGCCTGCGTCGTCACCTCCAGAAACCTGATCCTTTTATAAAGCTGCTGAAGAATTAAGCTTTCACCCTGGCCCCAAGACCCCAGTGAAGGATAAGCCCCGGCCAGCACATGGTGCTTTTGAGTTGTACTGGGCAGTGAAGGGCATATTTTGTGCGTGGCCATTGCCAGTGGCAAAAGTGACTCCAGCATGGTACATGCATGTGCTGGGAAGGAATGTGATTTTTTTTTTCCCAGGAAGCACTCAGAGGCACAGGAGTGAGGTAGGAAAAGAGGATCTCTGTGAAGAAGGTTCAGGGTCACATTTTGCCTCTTTGCCTTGAGGAGGGGCAGGGAATGGTACAGGTGGAGAAGTGGGAGGAACTCGCTCCCTCTTCACTGAATGCTGAGGAGGGCAAGCGTGGTCCCCATGTTGTTTTGCAGTTGCTGAGACCTAGTTGAGGGGATGTTGTGCTTATTTTTTTTGGCCTTGTGCTGCCGGCGCAGCTTGAATGCTGAAGGAAGCAGATCCTCAGGAGGGAGTGTGTCCCTCCCACTTGGCAGGGTGTTTCCACCAAGGACAAAGTTTTCCTTCAAGTGAATCAGCCAGAAACTGCTTGCAGAGGGTGCAGCTGGGGTTTTCATCAGAAAAAAAAAAACCTAAGTGACCCACACAAGGTGATGCATAGGGAGGGCAATGGGCAATGTTGCCACAGCAGGAAATGCTTCTTTCATGGGCCTCGGTTGCACAGCTCAGGGAATTCATACAAGGGCCAAGTCCAGCTTCCCTCAACAACAGGCATTCTTGCATTTCCTGATCTTCCTGTGGTTGGGTTCAGTGTCAACACGTGCTGCTGCGGACTCCCACAGCGGCATAAGCAACGTCACAGCAGGCCTCGGGCGCCTTTCCAAAATCTACCAAGGTCATCCCCTGTCCCTGCCTGTGCCCAGCATTGCGTGTGGCGCCCAGCTGCAGGTGGGAGGACACAATGGACATCACCCATGGTGTCCAAAGTGACAGCACTCACACAACCCAGGGGAAACCAGAGAGACCTCATCTGCCAGGAGAGCACTGGGGTTTGCATCCTTGGGAGACTAGCAGTGCAGTGGAGATCACAGGGGAAAAGAGCAGCAGAGATGTCTGGAAGACCATGAACATGAGCCAAGGAAGGACTGAGGAGCAGAGGGAAGGAGGATAAAAACCTCAGGGACATCAGAGTTGTTTACATACAGGTGCAAATGTCATGGGGCAGGCAAGGGAGGCTGGAACTGCCCTCTTCCCATCCCCACCTGTTGAAATGGCATGTATTCCTAGTGACGCAACATGGGCAGCAGCTGCATAGGCCTCCTTCCCAGCACAGCCTCCCCATCCCCACCTGACTCCCTGCACGATCCTCCTCCAACTCTCCCTCTGGGCTAGTGGTGACATGGTGGTTCCCCTCTGGGGACACGGCCAGATCTCTAAGGGGGCCCATGAGTCACAGTGTTGCCTCCTGCACACAAGGCTTGGGGAGGGCTGTGGCTTCACTGCACTCCCAGGGAGCGTGAGCCCCGGGGCTGGCACCCATCGGTCCCTTCTGCAGCCTCACACTGGTCCTGCCAGTGCTGGGAGCTGCTCTGAATGGGAAAGGAGATGAGGCACAGGGATGGGATGGAGAAATGCCAGGGAAGGACAGATTATCTCTCACAGCCACACCATTGACAGCCATCCACTGAGGAAGGGCAAGGGCTTGACAAACCCAGACGCGACAGGATCTAACGAAACAGGCCCAGAAAGAGTGCAGGTGGGCTGTGATGCTCCGGGGCAGAGCCGAAGGTGCCCCACGTTGCTGAGAGCAGTATAAGCTGTCAGTGTTGGACATGGCCTTAAATGCTATAACCTACAGCCTAAGTGCTAACACATCAGCATGAGGAATCACAAATTGCTGAGTTTCAGGAACATAAACAAAAAAATTTTCTTTGTTCCTGATTATAAATCACTGCACAGATCAAGTGTATAAAACCATGCAAGAGAGTCCTCACTAGGTCCTTCAAATGAGAAACTTGGCCATTGAGACTACTCAATAGATACAAAGCCATCTAAGAAGGACTATTCTATTCTGATAAGACTTTTAATCTTTGAGTTATTGTCTTCTCAAAAGGCACTGTGCTCTTTGAAAAATATTATTTTCCTTCATGGGGAAACTTGTTACAGGAATATACAGACATTGAACATAAGTCAAAACCTTTCCAAAGTCAATGGTGAGAGTGGAGACTACAACAACTCCATAGCACGCAGAGAATAATACAGCATCTAACCAGCAGGTACTCCACCAGTCATATTAGACCAGCATTTATTGCAGGAGAAAGCCACTGACCACATCTCTTTGTGAACACACAGACAACATCACAGCTGAGGAGATTTTTCTGCTTTATATTTTTAAGAAAAAACTCCAGGCTTCCCAGTGTGCACCTTAAAATGCTATGAAAGGACCCAGTGTTTTATACCGTGGGATACCTGAGACTGAACCACTGGCTCCTCTGAGTGCACAGAGTAACTGCTAAGAGATGCTGTGGGGACCTGTGGGTCTTCCAGCAGCACCTGATTGATGTCTACCTGTGATGGAGCTTTCCTGGAAAGCGGGATGAACAGGTTGAACAAGGTCATTTGAGGACCACAACAGTAATCTGCAAAGCACCACTAGGAATTGAAGGTGTATGTTAGTAACTGTGTGCTGACCCTTCCCTTGCCTGGCCAGTAGAGCTTCATAGTCCAGAACTGGTTGGAGCTGGACATCTTCCTTTAGCATACCTGGAATACGCTGCAAAGTTACACAAGTGTCTTCTCCAGAGCTGCTCTGCCCTTGTAGGGCTGCAAGGGCTGGTGGGAGTGGCCCGTTACCATGAGGAAGCCACAAAAGCCAGGTCATAGTACCTTCCTAGAGAAGACAGTGTTGCTTCAGTGGTGCCCCAAAGCTTCCCACAAATGGCTGGAGGTGTCTTTTGGCTTCCACAGTCCAGGAGGTAAAAGGGCAAGGGAAGGGGGTGTCACTGTGTTTGCCTGGTTGACAAAAACCCACTGATTTTATCCAGCAAGTCTTGTTGACCTTGACAGAATTGGGTAAGGCTCTGACCTCACAAAAAAACCCCAAAACTCAATCCCTTCCCAAGTATTTTTCTGTGATAAAACTCTGTTGAGGAAGGTACGATTAGCAAGGGGACCCCCATTTATTTCACTGTTTTTAATGTTTTCCCCTCTCCCTGCAAAGTCTGCAGACAGAAAAGGCTGTGCTGCTGCCTTACCAGCCGAATGCACAGACAGCTTTTCCTCTGCTCCTGTGCCTGGTGAGGTGGTTGGCCACCCTCTTCACCTGGAGATACTGGTGGGGGAAGTGGTAATTGCTGCTCCTGAAGAGAGCCACATTTCCTCCTGAAGGTAATTGTCACTTGGCAGGGTCTTGCTAATCTTGTGGTGGCAGGAGCTGGCTTTCCAGGCTCTTCCACCAGCAAAGCAGGCTGCAGTGCCGTGGCTCTCCACCTTGCAGGCACTTAAAAGCCTCTTACCCAGAGGCACAGCTGTCTTCACTCCTGCCTGGAGCCTGCTCTGCCAAGTGTTCTCTCCTGCTGGGTGAAAGCTGGCCTCTTCAAGGCCAAGCAAAGCAGCTTCGACCTCGGGGAGTTAAACACTTAAACTAGCCCACAAATGAGTTTGTCTGCTCTGCCCTGTGGATGCTGTTCACCAAGCAGACTAGAAAGGAAGGTGAACAGATGCAACTGCACCTCTGTAATGTTTGCTGTTACACACCTGCTGCCAGAGGCTATAGAAAGACCCCAAGAGTATGGAAGAGTTTCCCAGCTCTCTGGATATGATACCAGCTAATGCCACCACGGGTGCTGCATTCCCCAGGATGAGAGCTCATCCACATGGGGAACTTAGGAAGCATCCTCCTCCAGGGCCCCAGTCTTCTCCTTCATCTTTCTACCTTTATTGCTCTAATGGATTATTGTGCCTAAACACTGTGGCCTGATCCTGGGAGCCAATAGCAGCCAGCAGTAGGGTACAAGGAAGAGCTCTGCCATCAGTGAGCAGCCCTATCTCTTCCTGTAGTACCTTTGCCTCCTGACGGGCCCATTCACCCCTGTGCCATTCACCTGTGATTGGCTGATTCCTTTTTTCCCCCCTCCACAGCTTTTCCTGATCTTCTCCACTTCCCATGCATGCCAGGTAACTGGCTGCCAATGGCTGCCCCCCATGCAGTGGAACAGCATTTGCAAAAATGTTGGCACGGGCTGTGGGACACAGCTGTGGGATAGCTGTGGGAGCTCATCGCTGCGTTGTAGCACAGGGGCTCTGAGCTCAGTGGGAGCTCTGGCTGCACACTGGCCCATCTTGGAGCAGTTGGCTCGGCTGGCAGAGGTGTCCCCACTCTATTAGTGCTGCTGCAATAGCCCAATTAGTAGCTCAGGTGTTGCCAGAGTCTTTGGCTCCAGCCCAAGAGCTAATGACGGAGCAGGTGGCGGATGGGAGGATGGCAGAGGCATGGCTGGAGATGAGGGGAGTGTGTTCAGATCAGCATGTTGAGACCAGTCTTTGCTGACCAGCTGGAGTGATGGGTTTTGCAAGGTGTGTTCTTGCTTTGCAGAAGTCTCGAAAAAAACCTTCAACCTTTGAAGGATGCTGCAGCTGCGTTTGACTCTGCCACTCCTTCCAGGATGTCCAAAATTATCTTGGGATTACAGCAGTGACCATAGCTGTGACCACTGGTCAACAGCAGGAGGAAAACTCATTAAACCCCAGAGGCATTTAAGCAGAAGCAAATTGGGAACAGGGCATTGACATGCCATGAATGTTGATGCAATATGATGATAGAGGGGAATAAATGTCATTGAGGAAAGCAGGTCTGTCTTACCAGATTCCTGCACTCCGTGTCTGCCACAAATGGCCTGAGGCACTTGGGAAGTACTGATCCCAAAGCAAAGCTATAGAAGGGAGGTAGGAGGGAGGAGAGGAGAGGCTGAAGAGTGGCAGTGGGAATTCTAAAAGTGTACAGGCAATGCAGCAAAGAACGTGCAACTTGACATGCAGCAAGAGTTTGAAGAGCTTTCTCCGAGCAGGTTGAAGAACTGGTTAAAAAGAGGCTTAGAGCTATGACCAAAGAAGCTGTTGATGCAGTTTGACTTCTGCTGTGCTTACAGAAGCAGGAGTTTGTACATTCTTTGTAGGCAAACAGGATTATGTCAAACTACCTAATGCCATCATTCAGTTCTCTTACTAATGGAAACACTGAGTACAGGCTAATTGCTTGAGCCAAAAAGAGAGGCAGGTTTTTTGATCATTCTGTGTTATCCATGAGTACAAACTGCTCCTGTGGTGCTCTGTTATAAAGCAGGAGTATAGATGCAGCTCTGCTTGCTTGCACTCATGGAGGAGTCAGTATACATGGACCCTCTGAATCTTTGCCATCCCAAGTTCCTGTCCTTGTCATCCTTCCCCAGGGCCTGTTTCTGCTTCTGCTGCACTCAGTGTCAGAGTTGACTTCTGCGGGAGCATTACAGCCCTTGGGTCTCAGTCCCTCAGTGGACTGTGAAGAAAAGGAGTCAAAAGGTCTGCCCTTGGTTTTGTATCCATTATGTTGATGGCTTTTCCCCACAATGGCTCCAAAAACACCTTCAAAACCACCCATTGCTGCTGAAATACAGCTCCATCTTGAAAAGAGCTGTGTGACAGTGGGTGTCAGGGGTTTATTTTGTACTAATAACAATAATTTTGTACTAGGGAAGACAGAAATGACTAATTAAAATGTTGTGGAGATAGTCAAGTCATGAGAGCATTACTCAAGTGCAATTTAGCTGGGAAGCTGCAATTCACAGCTCTGCTATTACAAAAATACCACAGGACCTAATTCAGCAGACATTGTCACCAAGGGTATCAGGTTAGCATTGCACCTGAAAGCAGCTCCAGGCTACCCACCATCCAGCCTGTATGTCAGTTCAGAGCCATCCACTGCTGGCACCCAAGTGGTTGGTGCCAATTCTAGCAACCATTTTTTTTTTTCTGGCCTAACACAAGGCAGGCCCAAGGTGTCTCAGCTTGCAAACAAGCTGGTAGCTCTGTGTGGCCTTGCTCCAGAGCAGGGTATTACAACCATCAATGGGAAGCAGAATCCCAAAGCCCTACTCTTTCTCGTGTAGACACTTCTCCATGCCTTACATAATTTTGCAACTGTTGCTCTCTCTCCTGAGCCATCTCCACATTCTCTAATGAAGAAAACGATGAAGAAAGTACTTCATAGTGAAGGGAGAGACCAGGGAGAACAGCTGGGTTCTTGTTAGTTGAGCACCAAAGCAGACTCTACACAGCCCCTAAATGTGTCCCATCACTTCAGTGAAGGCCCCAAGGCAGGCAGGGGCCTGGGGCACTTGGACTTCAGGCAGCAGAGAGAAGACAGGCAATTAAACACCGGCCTCTATGGGCCTGATGTTGACTGGCAGGGGAGCTGGTGCCTGAACTATGTGTTGCAGCAGCCACAATCCCTCCCCTGCTATGTCAGTCCCTGCTTTTCCAGCTGTAGCAACAAGTAGTGGAGGTCTAGCACAGTGGAGCCGCGCAGGAGGAGGGCTCAGCTGAGAGGTGTGAGCTACAGGTGGGCTTGGAGCCTGCGGTCTGGGGTAGAAATGGAGTCTGAGGCTGTAATACGGCTTGTAGGAGTTGGAGAGCTCTTCTATTGAGAGCTCCAGCACCACTTTGGCTACTGACGACCACTGACTGGTAAATGAAGGGCAAGAGAAATGAGGCAGTGAGGGGAAAAGGAAAAAGACAAGGAAGAGGATGGAGCAAAAGAAATCCGAAGGTCAAAATCTATCCAAGCAAAGGAAATAGAAAGAGGAGAAATCAAGGAGTAGCACAAAGGGAGAGACAGAAGAGAGACAGCAACCATCCAATAGGCCAGAAAAGGGAGGCAGGAAGGAGCTGGGTGTGGAGAGGACAACAGGTCCCATAGCTGGCACAATTCTCTCCTGCTGTTGCTGTCTTGGAAAAGATGAATCTGGCTTTTTCCGGAAATGCTTAGTGGGCAATTAACACAAATACCTTCTCTGATACATTTTGTGACACTGTGAAGCTAAATGATGTATTTTACAGGAGAGAAAAAATTCTCTCACGTGGACTCAAGGGCGCATCTCACCTCTGTGAAAAGACCACCTCTGAGAGGTTAATGCAGGGCCAGGCCTGTGTGAGAGGCAGCAGGAGCAGCCAGGCTCTGGTGAAGGGCTGTTTTGGTCCTGAGGGGCCTGGGTCAAAGGAAGGAAAAATTGTGGACAGCTCAGTGCCGTCCACATTGTGCAGCTCAGTGCCCTGCAACCAGTAAAAGCAGCTCTGTGCTTTTGCTGCCTGACTGGGAGATCACAGACCCTGCTCTGGGCCAGAAAAAAAATTACTTTTGCAAGGACATACAGACAATATCTTCCATCTAGCTGGCCTGCACATGGTCTCCCTGCAAAACTGTGCTCTGCTCTCTCAGCTCCTCACACTGACTGCCAATGCAGATGTCACACTCACCAGTGACACCTAGTTTTCCATATGCTAGAAATGCCCAGTCTTGCCTCAGCTTGGCCAGCAGCAGCTCCTCAAGCCTCCTGCCAAGGCTGGCTGTTGTTACCACCTCTCCTCAGCGGGACAGGATGGCGAGCTTAGCCCAAGTACAGTGTGTGCCTGGGACCTCAGTTGGTGCCAGCAGGATGCAGGAGGAGAACGAGCTTCCCCAAGCCTGGACTCATTCATAGGCCAGCAGCCTTGCAGCGGGTCCGGCTGAATGATGCGGAGCCAGGGAGGACATACACTGGGACTTACTCATTGCTCTGGGATGTCAGCCCTAATGGAAAACAGCAGGGAGTAGTTAGAATATGCCATAAATATTTACTAGCTAAGGCATCCATTTCCCTAAGAGTTGTTAGAAGTCCATAGCTGCCTGAAATTTCAGGATTGGACTCCGGCTCCTGCTCCAGCACCAGGAGAACCTAAGCACCACCCCGGCGGCTCCAGGTGATGCCTCCTGTACAGCGGGTAACTGCATAGCTGCCAAACCAGCCCCAGGCCTGCCCAGCCCCAGGGTGACAGCAACCACCTCCTCTGAAGCACTTTTGGTTTGTGGATATGGAAATAGCCCGATGTGGTTTTCGACTGGGATGAGCTGCATTGTTATCCTCACTGACAGGGGGCGAGGGGGCGTGGGGGGTGACGTGCGGGATGCCCAGGTTTCCCTTTGTTCCGGGAGAAGCTAACCATGTCTCAACCTTTCTTTCGGCAGCCGGCCCTCCACGTGTAAATTCAGGGGTCAGGCTGCGCGTTCCTTCTCAGCCTGCACAGCACAGGCACGTGGCTGGCGCTTAGGAGACACACTTTAAATAACCGCACCATAGTGACTCATGCCTTACCCAAGGCAGTCTGGCTGCTGGCATATAAAGCATGAAAGCCAGTGATCTTTGGAAGAAGAGAAGATCCTATAGCGAGCAGACATATGGTTCAGTTCCTGGCCAGAAGGTGGGAGGGGTGGAAGTGTTTCTAGATGAGATAGGCTGGGAGGCTGAGGCTCGCAGGTGCAGAGTGGTGGCCTCCCCACCGATGCCCAACTCTGCCCTCCTGACCTGCTGCCACATGCACAGCCCCTTGTCTCTGGAATTTCCCTGAGTTAGCAGTTTTCAGAGCCGGGCAGGCTGAGGGAGGTAATGAAAAAGCATGTGGGAGCAGTGCCTGAGTCCAGCATAGCTGACATGGGGGGATGTGGTGTGCTCTTTTGCCCTTTGCAATGTTTGTCCTGTAGCACCGAGGTGGCAGAAAAGGATAGGCAGTTCTGGTGGTTCCGGTGGACCTTCACCTTTTCCTCCAGCACTTGAATCATCCTCCATTTCCTGAAGCCCCTACCAGTCCCAGCACTACTCTTCTCACCCTGCTTCCCTCTCAAAACTCTCCCCATCCACTCGGTCTCCTCCTCACACCATTTCCCTGAGCACTGTCCCTTCCTCCTTCCCCCAAACACTTCCTTCCACACCTCCTGCTCTCCCCTTCCAAGATCCCTTCCCTGGAGACCTGCTCTACAACCCCTGTTCTCTGCTGCCCTGTGCCATCTCTGCACCTCTCCCTCCTCCTTCACTGCTGGCAGCCACATCTTCCCCTCTGGCAAACAGTCACCCCTCAGGACTTACTGTGGTGTTTTCCACAGCCCCCAACCCCTTCCCACAGCCATTTTCCCCAGAAGCACCACAGTGGCTCAGCAGCCCAGGTCAGCTTTCTGCCAGCAGCCCACACCAAGGCCAGCCTTTGCCTTTGGGCTGCATCCCACTCTCTCTTGCCTCCTTCCCAGCCCATGACTGTGGCTGGGTTGCCCTTGACAGCCACATGAGCTGCCTTCCCCAGTCCACAGGCTGTTTGCAGGGCCTGGACACCCTGGAGCTGCTCATTGGCTTTGTCAGGGTAGCGTAAATGTCACATCCCCGCCTGTTCCCGGCCCGAAGCGATGCCCGCGTGTCTCCCGTTATGTAAGGCATAATGTGTACGGGAGCTGGGAGGCCTAGGGCTTGCTTACACACCATGAATGACAGCTGCAAAAATGGGGACTATTTTTAAATCTTCCCCCTCTCTCCTTTTCTAGCTCTTCCTCACAGCTCCAGCCAGGTTGTGCAGATGTCCAGCCCATGGGGGCAACTGGTACTGCTGGGTTCTGCTGAGCCAGTCCTGAGCCGTGCTTTGTACTGCCACAGAGGGACACACAGCACAGGGCTGGTGGTACCTGGAGGATATTTTCTCTTCCAGACCTCCTTGCCCATCAACAGTCCCCTGACATCCTCTCCTTCACCTCTCACAGCCCTGCATACCAGCAGGACCCACAGTGCTCCTTTCTTTCCCCTAGGCCTCTCTGTAACTTTAGAAAGGTCATTCCCTCCTCCTTGAGCCACAGGGTTATCACAATTCCTTGGAGCAGAGCAGAAAGGATCTCGAGGGGGGGAAAAGCCTACCTTCTCCTGCAGAAACATGACACCCCAGCACCACCCTATCCCTCAGAGCGAGGGCAAGAGACAGATGGTCTGGAGCAGAGGACTGTGTTATGTCCCATCTCCCGCTGAATCCTGCTGGCACAAGGACTGGCAAGAAAGAGGCAAGGTGGGTAAGGAGCTGGCTAAGAAAGGGGCTCTCCCAGTCACAGGGAAAGTTGTCAAAACCAGAAGTGTTTTGCCTCAATGCTGTAAAAAAGGCACCCCTCAAGCCGAAGCATTGGAAGAAGACAGGCAGTGAGAGGATGCTGTCCATGTGCTGCCAGTCTGGCTCTGAATAAAGACCCTTGGTTCAAGGATATGCCCAACAAAGAATTATTCAGAGAGACCAACAAGTATGCTTCACCTGGCATTGCAGATGCTGCTCTAGACACCCGTCCTCAGGAAGGATGGAGCTGACCTGTAGCAGGTACAGAGCAGGCTTGTGAGTGGCCATTTTGAGTGTGCAGCTTGTTTAATCCAAAGCAGGAGCGTTTGAGGGAACAGGACCCATGCATCATAAATATTTGCTAGGGGAAAAGTCTAATCTGTTCTCTTAGAAGCTCATCTGGATCACAAATACATTCAGACTTAAAATTAGAAAGAAGTTCCTAGCCAGCCATGGTATAAACTTCTGCGACAGCCTGTCACGCTGGAAGGTGGGTAGAAGCCTAATTTGGTAAGAGACTCAGCAAGCTGGTAGTCACTGCACGGCAGGAGAGGAGGGAGCCCAGAGTGAGCCATACACACGTCTGAAATGAAGCTTGTAATCACGTCCCCAAGCTGGTCCACAGAGGGACTGATACAGAGCTGAAACCTCAGAGTGCTGCATCCTCCATGGATTACATGTCACTAGTGTCATGCTTCAGAGTCCTCCCAGATCTTTCAAGAGGCAGAGAGAGGTCACCTCTTTTCCTTCCGGGATATTAAAAATTAATGTCCTTCATGTCCGTAATCTCTCCACCCAGAGTTGGGGTGAGGCAGGGGAGGGGGACCGGGGCCGCTCCTGCTCTCAACCACTCTTTGGATGTGCTGGTTTGCCTTCTCACAGGCTCGGGACAAAGCCAGCTCTAGGGCCAGGGAAGCTTTTCTCTCGGACTTGGTGTGCTGGGACAACTTTGGGAGCCTGAGCTGTTGTTCACTGCGGCAGGCAGTGCCCTTATGGGACTCCTCGACTGTATATTCCCTGTTGCAGGAGCTCGGGGGACACTAGAGACACTTTTGCTTTCTCCCACTCACTCCTGCTGCCGTTCGTACCTTTAGGCTTCTGTGGACCTTTGCCTCGGGAAGCGAGAGGGTGCCTTCAGGCCGAGGCGGTCAGGACGTTCCCTGGACGGTCCCTAAATGTCCTGACTCGGGCAGGCCAGGACACGAGTCAAAAATCCCTCTGTTTCGGCACGGAGCCCGCATTACCTCGACATGACCCTCAGCCTTGTGACCAGCGGGTGTTGCCTGCCCCTTGTTCCCCTCGGTGCCGGGGCAGCCGAGCACAGCCGGCCCGGCCCGGGCCCCCGGGTGAGGCTGCCGGGGGCTCAGCCGGGCCGTGAGGAGCGCTGTGCC
>WEIV01024972.1:5656-49472 GCA_013390005.1 Calyptomena viridis | reverse complement strand
TTTTATTATTTTGGTTAAGAGGACAAATTGACGGCAAATGCAGGTATTCCTTGCAAAATTTTGTTTTCTTAAGAAAATAATGTAGACCTTTTTTGTTGTGGACAAAGAACAGATGGCAATCTCCTGCATTTTGTCCACTCCAGAGATCTTGTTCTCTTACTCTTGGAGTTAGTAGTTGGTGGGTTTTGCCTTTCCCCTAGTGGTGCTTCTTTTTCCTCANTTTTCCTCAGTACTGTATTTGTGTTTGTGAGAAGTTCTCAGGTGTTTCTATGCAGCTGTTTTCTACTGTTTTACAAACCTTGGTATAAAAGATATGGCTTTCTATTTCTTTCTTTGTTTTTCACTTAATCCGTAAAGTTTTGATACAGGTCTACATCAGGAAGTAAGAGTTTGTAACATTGTGGAAATATTCAGAGACTTTCTTTTTCCATTGCCTAATTTTAAAGCTTAGAGATTAAAGATGTTTCCTTTTTATTATACAATGCCACACATTTTTAACTTTTGCCCAAGAGAAATGCTTAAACCATTATATATCTTTGCTTTGAATAAAATATATTTGTACATTGTTTCATATATACTGTTCCCACTTAGCGATTTTGTTTGGGAATTACTAACTCTTCTGATTAAATTTGCACTGCTACTGGCAGTAGCATTTTGGGAAGCAAAAGCTGGGATTGTATAGACATAAAAAGTAATTATGATCCCTCTTCCAACAAGTTTTTAGTGTTACCTGCCAAACCCATCAAGATAAAAATATCTGTGCAGGTTTGACTCTATGCATACGTGTATTGTACACAATTTTCAAATAATTTGGAGAGGTGGTGGTATAAACTTGTGTTGTTCTTTTCCTAATGAAGGACAAGATTTTCACATTTTTCAGGGCTCCCATGCCAGAATCACAAGAAGCACTGATGAGGAGGATTCAGAGGACTGGCAGTTGAGTGACAGTGAGATCTAGGAGATTAAGACGTGATTTGCATAGGAAATACAGAAACTGACAACCAACTAGTATTTTAAACAAGAACAGAAAACAGGGTGAGCAGGGTGAGTGCTCAGGCTTCGATTTATCTCATCTGACCTCAGCTATGTTAGGTGTTTAGCCTCAGCTACTGCGACATTGAGTGGAAGGGGGGCAATTCCAGAGGACATTCTCTGCCAGCCTGTGGACTTTGTGATGGGAAGTTTGTGTCTCTTTTATGATAGTGGGAACCTCCTTTAACTACTTTCCTAACTTCTGGATGCCTGGACTTAGGCAAGCTGATTCCCACCCTGGCAAACAAGGGGAGACTGAAGTGTTATCTGACTTCTTTATTTGTATAAAGCTCATGTTTACGTTGAGTGAAGAACTGAAAATTTGTTCCTTTGAAGATTACAATTGCCATTGGAAAAGATGCCATGTTAGTCTTATTCACAGTGCTTTGGAAATATGAAGCTGTCTAAAAGCACTGTTGTTATGAACTCAGTGATGCAATGTGTGGTGTTAAAACCTGCCTGTTGTGGGTTGTCAGTGCAGCGTCAGAGGGTGAACCTGTGACATGATAGGGGTCATCAGGCTGTATGGCTTGGATCATGAGTGTCATTCCTATCTGCCAGACTAAAATCCACACCAGAGGTTTCAACTCTGCTTCAGCTTAGTGTTAGAAGAGGGACTAAAATTGAGATGGTGAAATTTCTAGGGCTTAATGATACAGAAAAGTATTACTAGTAGAGTCACTTAAAGAGTTGGGACCGATTTGTGCTTGACAGTATGAAAAATGTTGTTAGAATGACTGAGCCTGGGAGCTAGGTCAAATTAAGGATTTCTGCAAGGCTAATTCAGAGTTTTATTATTTTGGCACCTGAGGTCTTGTGTGAGGAAGATGGTTAATCAGAAGAGAGAAGCACTTCCATGAGATGTCTCATTTTGCACAGCCCCAATGACAGTTGTAGCTAAAATTGTTACAGAGGTAAGGATTGGATTGCATTTAAGAAATTGCTCCTAGTTCTTTGCTTATTTAACACATTAACCCCTACCGTGTCCTTTTTCTAGCTCTTATGTAAGAAACTGTATTGCTGAGATAATTCAATTGCATCATACAATTGCTCATACCCTGAGGACCCTATCAGTCTTTTTATGGACTTGCATATCATGCTTTGAATGTGAAATTAATACTCAGTGCTTCCAGCTTGATCAGTTTAACTTTATTAGACTATGTATTTCTTGGGTATCTTGCTCAGTGCTACAGTCACATCTGTGTTTTAAGAGAGTAAGTAGAAAAACAATAACTTTGAAATTCAGGCCTGTTCCTACAGAAATGCTATTAAACACAAAAGGTTTTGAAGTGCAGATAGCAATAGGGCTTAGCAGTGCAGAAAAACGAGTCATACAGGAGAGAATGTTGATTTCATTCATTACAAAGCAGAATTGTCCTTTTTTAATTCAGTGAGAGCAGGGCTGTCACTCCAGATGACAAAAGTGGGATGTGATAGAAAGGGTATTTACCATCTGAGTCATCATTTACTTTATGAGTATGTGGACTGGGAGGAGATTTATCTTTGCTTATATTCTGTTTTTGAAATAAACTGGAAATGTGCTGTGGTAGCATGGATCACTTGTTCTTTCTGTGTGTTTCATTAAACTAATGTTAGGCTTCTCTCTCAGTAAAGTCATTATTTTTCAGTGATTCTCTAGAAGTGGAGCAGAGCCAGACTGTGCTCTGATGCTCCTTTGGTAAATGATCAGCACTGGGGAAGAGTGAAAAGAGCTCCTGTGTGTCACAGCAGTAAGGAAGACTCGCTTCCTTCAGCAACATGGGAAGCCCCAGGGCTGCTGGAAGCAAAGTGTGAAGAAACTGTTCCCAGGAGAAGGGAAATGTCTGGGAGAAAGCTTGAAGTTGGGGAGAGGAGACATCAAGGTGGGTCAGGGAGGAGTATTTGTGGGAAAATAGATAAATTAGGGATAAACATGCCTGATTGCAGGTAGGTTGGCTACTGGGCACTGTCAGTCTCTGGATGAGCCCAATACCTGATGGCACAGCCTGTCCTCTGTTCTTAAATTGTGTGTGGGTTTGGTGAGGTGTGTTTGCTTATTGGGGACTGACACCCAGCCTCCTGGCTGGCTGGGTGTGAGTTGCATCCCCATATCCCGTGGTCCCCCAGATTTGGCTATGCATAATTTATCTTGCTTCTGCATAATGCCAACTGGCTGAACAGCAGGGTTAATGCATAGACCAAACCCATAGGTAAGTGATCATCCCTTGTTGGGGTAGTGGAAGGGAGCATGAAGTGGTTATGGAAGAATGACTGTGAATGCAAACAGCCTCTGAACCATACAGCAAGGAGGGGATGTGGTAAAATGTATAGTGTCACGAGCTGAGTCCATAAACAGATGTGGCTGTGATGTCCTTACAGACCAGCTCTTGCCTCAGCAGCATGTAGGTCAAGGGATAGCATCCTACGTCATTGTTGTCTTAGTAGATTGTTATTAAAGACTCAAATTGGTAGGATTATTGGCAATTGGAGCAGCTTGCAGCCAGATAAAACTCCTGGTTTCCTTCCCCTAGTGAGGAGGAGTGACCTACATCTGACCACGGGGCTGCCAACCCCCAGGTTGCGGTGACTTACTAGGCTTTTCTGTATTAGGGACAGAGATAAAGACTTCTCTTGAGATAGATGAAATAAAGGTACCTGCTATTCACCAGGCCTTGGCTACAATTTTAGGTTAACTGTAATTTTGCATAGAATGGGGGGATTTATGAGGTTCAGTCTCAGTGAAACTAAAAGCCAATTTATATTAAGGAAGTCCCTCAAACGGTTTCTTTGGCTTTCTCCTTTCTTGATTTGAAAAGCATTCTTTGGTGCTGGTTTCCAACCCTATTTTACAGTTTCTCTGCTTGGTGATCAAAAATGAATTTCTGAATCATGCTTTTCATCATGCAGGACTGCATTCATTTGCAGAACCACAGAACACTCAGGTTGGAAGGGACCTTGAAAGATCACCTGGTTGAACTTTTTGTGGGAAATAGAACCTAGATGAGATTACTTGGCACCCTTTCCAACCGCATCTTGAAAAGCTCCAGCAAAGGGGACTCCACCACATCCCTGGGTAGGCTCTTCCAGCGTGTAATTGTTTTTGCTGGAAGAAATTTCTTTCTTCTGTCAAGATGAAACCTTTCCTGATGCAACTTGTACTTATCTCCTGTCTTCTCTTTGTGGCTCCTTGTAAAAAGAGAAGACCCTCCATCTCTTTTGTAGCAGCTCTTCAAATACAGGACTGTGATGAGGTCTGCCCTGAGCCGCTCTTCCTTCTTTTCCAGTGAGTTGGACTGAGTACAGGCAATGTGAAGATTGTGGCAGCCCTTTTTGTGCTCACTGCAACCTCACCTTGGCATAACACTGTGTCCAGACCTTGGTCACTGGTTTTCCTCACCTCTTCTAAACTAATGTCTCCATGCAAAAGCAACCTGGGTACAGAGGCTGGATGGGGACTAGTGGGCTTCAGCATTTCCTGTCCCTGCCACACTACTTATTTGGTACCATACTACTGTTCTCTTGGCACAATGAACATACTTTTTCTGTGGTTCTACCCTCTTGAAATCAGCAGAGTGAGGTTAATGTGGGATTTGACATTGGGTTTTGTATCTGTCCTTCACTGAATTGCATTTCTGTACATTGCTTGTGAAAAATGGTGTGCAATATCTTTCTTTCTATAAATAAGACATAATTTTATCAGATGTCACTTCTTCCCCTTCTGTCTGTAAAAGGTGAATATAAAGCTTTGGAACAAAATGTTTAGTTTGAAATAAAATTCGTTTACTGTCTGAAGGAGGTGGTGGATTGCAAATTAAGCAACACAAAGTCAAAAAGCATGTTGTATGGATAGATCAAAAATATACCCGTTGGTAATTGAATTGTTAGTTGCAGAACTGTGCAAGAAGTAGCACTGGGGCTGTAGGCTCCAGGGTTGTGTTTGTGTGAATATAACATGTTTCTGCTATGAATGTGTTGTTGAAAGATAATTGATTGCAGAAATTGTGTAGCCTGAATGTGAAAAGTGAGGTTGCATGCTGATGAGTCTGATGGAGATGAAGCAGAATTAGATTTGTATGGGTATAACTGAATCTAAGAAGATTCTCATACTGTGTCAAATCCACCAAAGTTAACTAATTTGCACCTTTGCAAGACAGTGTGACTTTAGCACCAGCACTTCAATAACATCAATACTATATACATTTGAAGTAGCTATGTGATTGCAATAAAACAACAGCTGATCTCTTAATGCCAAATTAAGCACAGTAAGTAAAACCAGAAGTTCAGTTTTATATTTCAGAGTAATTATTTTAGACATTTTTATATGCTGTAGGATACAACATAAAGAAAGGACCTTTGAAAAGGTCCTTAAATTATTGTTGGTAATCCTTTTAGAAACACAGTTTTTGTAGCATTAGTGGAAAGTTAGGAAATTATGTTAATGATTGGGGGTATAAAAATATATATAAAAAAGGAACTATTGCTTTCTATATTATTTTTTCTTGCTTTTGTGCTATAACAGGGAATGGAAAGAGAAATGAGCTGTGGAAATTCCTTCTAAACTGTTTTTCCCCAGTTCCAAACACTTGCTCATTTCCAAGCCAGGGAATATGCTTGTTCCTCTCCTCCATTTGAGGACACAGATGGAGCAAATACCAGTGTGAAGAGTGATGCCAAGCAGGGGTTGCAGCCCTGTTGGTGCTACAGACCTCGGGGGGGAAGAAATAGCACCAAAATGACAGTTTCTGATATCAGGTCATGCTCTAAAGACAGGGAGACTGTTATGCCCCAGTCTGCTCAACAGGTTTAGGGAAAGGTTATTTGATTCACTCTGGGAAGTGCATGGGAAAAAGAAGAAAATCTCAGGAGACTGAATAAGAAACTTTTACTTGCAAATTTTAGAACATGAAGGTAGAATGAGGTACTTGAAAAATTTTCAAACAACATCCAAAGTAAAGCATGTCACTAACTTGGCAGACTTTAACTTATTCAGCTTTAACTTACTTAGCTATGACAAGACACTACCAAGGCATTGACTGGAATTTTTTAGTCTGCTTTATGATATATTTCAAGAAGATTAAGTCAGGAGAAGAAAGAGAGAGAAAGAAAAAGAAGAGGGGTCACCACACTGGGATCCAGCAATGAGACTAGATGGTTGAAATTTCAGTGTCCATTGGTTGATGTGATGGTTGCAGTCTTGATCTGTTGGGAGTGAGGGGAAGCCCATGAAGTACAAAGTTCAGTGGTTAATATACGCTCAGGTTCAGGGAACAGGCATGTACCTCCCCTTTGGTGGGGAAGTTTTACACTGTGTTATGTAGCGCTGTGGATCACGTGCAGCCTCTCGGGGAAGACCCCAGAACTGGGTCTGGGGGCGCTTCAAGGGTCTTTGATGGCTTATGACAGTTTGGAAGACATGACAGCTGTCTCTCATGTCAGCATACTTGAGCCAGTTATGCCCCATCAGAAAGCATGATTACCTTCAGGCCTCCATGTCAATGTCCCATATCTCCCTGGATGTGGGAGGGCGTTTTCAACTGAGCCAGTTGTGTGAGGGAGGACATTGGCATGATAAAAAGCACTCTCCTGCCTTCACAGAATCTGCTTCTTATTGGCCACCTCCTGTAACTGGCTCAAACCCCAACTTCTTGCTAAACAAAGGTTGGTTTGTTGTGGTCATCCTCTGGTGCTCACACCCTCAGCACTTGGGCAGTTACCTTTCACATCCTTAGCAAAGCATCCACTGCTTTTCCAAGTGGCCATTTGTTTGAGTCATTAACCATTAACGTTCCAGTCTCTCACAGACTGACAGGAACATGGCTTGAGTAACTGGTGGAGGTGCTATCAGTGATTATCATGCAGCCAGGGAGCTGCAGAATGGTAATAGTGTCCAGTGCTTTTTTTTTTCTAAATTGATTTTTGAAATTTCAGAGCTTATGCTGGAACTGAGTGATAACGAGTATCAATTAATTTAGACATACTACAAGAAAAAAAGTCTGCTTTATTTCTTGTTACTGAAGTGAGCTCAGAGGCATAATTGTATGTCAGATGCTGCTGATGGGAAGTTGTAACCTCAGGCAAGCAGGGGAAAGGCTGAACTTTCTGATTGTGATGAGCTAATTGCTAAGATCAAAACTTGGCTAAATTCAGAAATTAATGCTGTTGAAAGTCTTCCACTTGGATCAGTAATAGTTTTACTGGTGGGCTTTACTGGTAACAATGTTAAGTCTAACAGCATCACATTTCCAATTATGAACTTTGTTTTTAGTTTCAAAACAGTACTCCATGTTGTTGACATTCCTCAGTGATCATCAACCAAAATGAATGTGTTTAAGTAGGCTTTAGATCTGACCACCTGCTTTGCAGCTACATCCCTTTACAGAGAATAGGATTTGGAAAGCAAAAGGCAGAAGAATGTTCTCTGATATGGTCACTGTGGGCTAAATGCAAGGATTAAAGTGCTGGGAGTTGGGTGTGTGTGCACAGGACAGCGTGCTACAGATGAGGATGTGCCTGAAATCCCCTGTGCCCTCTGGGGCAGACTTTTTGTTTAGAGCTTTGGATTCACAGTCCCAATACTAAACTTGATTTCAGTGTGTCCTCTTGCCTTTGCAAACCTTAGCAGACCTGTCTGTGCAAACACCAGGGTTAGACTTGCAGCCACGTGAGCCCCTGAGTAAGAGGAATTTGCAGCTATGGTTCCCCATTGGATCTATTGGTGTTAAAGTCACCTTGCCTGTTGCCCTAATCTGAAGATGGTAGTCAACTTTATTGCAATGGGTGGCCTCAGCATATGTGTTTGGCCATCTCTTATCATCCTGGTAGTGCCACTCCCCATAGCCAGGCTGAGCTGCACGGCTTGTGGAAAGCCAGCCTGGGCTTGTGGAAGGAGTATATCCAACAAATGTGGCAAGGATTCAGAAAGGTCTCTAAAGTCATGTTTTCTTGGAGAACAAGGAGGGTAGCTCTTCAAATGGAAGCTTCTCAGATGTGCTAGTTGAGACCAAGTAAAGCTCTTGGTACCCTACACTCACAAAAGATATAAACAAGCATACACAACTGTTTCACCATCCACTACACATGGAAAACTGAGGGAAGCCAAAGGCACTTTCCCACAGTCCTCCATAGACAGCTGGGAAATAAAAACTGAAAAATCAGCTTGCTCTGCCTTTGGATATGCCAAGGAACAGGTATGAGGAGGGAGTTTTCTGCCTTGCGGCTTACATGTGTGGCATTTCAGGCGTATGAGTCTTGCCTTAGACTTGGACCCAGGCCTCTTAACTCTCAAAATCATCTTTTTTTTTTCCCCTTTTGGGGGAAGCAGTTATGTGAATTAATTTTATTTTTTTGTAAGACACCTTCAAAGTTAAATGTATTGATTCTAATTAAAATGAGAGGTTGAATTTTTTTTCTAAATAACACACAACCCACATTATCATTTGATAATCTTATATGATAAGTAGCTAGTGGTTGCATAATTATGGCAGTGTCTGTGTAACTTTTCAAAACAGAGCAATGCAATGAAGATCCTTTGTCTATCTAATTATTTAGATAATTCTATTTATTTGCTATTTAAGCACTAGAAATTTCCATTGGTTAAAAATTCAGACAATTTAAATTGTAATTTAAATGTGAAACAATGATAAATTAACATTTAGTGATCTCCTTCTCTCTTTGTGTTCATGTAGCATCAGCCCACACAGAAAAATCCTTCCTTAAAAACCTGCTCCATGCATTCATTTACTTCCAGAAGAAATACCCGAAAATTATCTTGGCATCTTTGCAGTGCCTGTCATCTTTCTTGCACCACTCACAATTCCCTAAATGTCACATTCGCATTGTAGTTTAATTCCTCTCATATTAAAAGATAAAAGTGAGCTTTTCTAACTCTCAGGACTACCCAGTGCAATTTTGGGCCACACCAACTGACATTTATTGCCTTGTTCTGCTTCTTTGATTTGCTTCCCATAAAATGCTGGGCTCAGATTCTGGTTTTTGTCTTGGTGGTTCTTGCTTTAGTACTGTTTTTGTTGCAGCCAGGATGCCTTCCCTTAATACAATACATCCCCTTGTTCCTTTTCCCAGCTTACCTCTAGGTATACAGTTTCTCTCTTGCACTCTGAAGTTCTTTCTCTGGTTAGTCCCTTGTAGTACCTGACCTTTTAGAAACGAATACATTTTGTTCATTGCTTGCCTTATCCTTATTGCATGGCAGCTTTTTCTGAGCTAAATTGTAGCCTATGACCTCTACTTAAGCAGATCTTTTCTTANTATTATTTTTTTTCTTTTGTGTTTGTTAAGTAAATTGTGGTTTTTTTCTCTTTCCCTTTCACTTTCCTTCAAGGAAATATGTCTTTCCTCGAACCTGGTGGGAGAGGGTGATTGTGGCCTGTTTTTTATCAGAGAATATTTATCCCTCTGAATATATTTGTTCCAAACCAGGACACTGGGGTGTACTCCATTTGTTACTGGCCATCCCTATCAGTTTCATAAGGTCAGCAGTTTCCCTGTGTGGCAGGGTCATTTCTGAGGTGTCTGATCTGCGGGACCATCTCTGTGGCTCTCATATCTTTGCTGCAAACTAGACCATATCCCTTTATCCTCTGACCTATGCCACTTTGCAAACTACCTTCCAGATGTGCTGATACTCTGTCACCTCTTTGAGACAGTTTGGTTTTTTCAGTCCTCTAACCACTTTCTTGCACTCTATTTATAGGTTTGATATACCACTTTTTTTCCCATTATAAAATTTCTGATAGAGGCTTTGTTTGATTTGTGATCACTGTATTGGATGTACAGATTTCTGAAGAATATTAGAATGTGCTTTCATTCTAGTTGGGAGAGTAAGGGGATTTAATGTACCCTTTGGGCTGGATCTAGTTCTGCTGTAGAGAGGTCCTCCTGGGGAGAAAGGAGTTGGGAGTAGAAGTAGTTCTGATTTCATTCATCCAACTTGCTGGCCAGCAGACAAGGGCTATCACCGTGAATTTCAGGGCTGAAGGAAGCTCTTTATTCCCAAGAGATATCAAGGAGCAGAGGACTCATGACCCAGTTACCTCTGGAGCAAGCACAGCTGCCTGCTCTCTGTCATGCAGAGCTCAGCATGGATACTCAGTCTGATTTTTCCTGCTACATAAATATGCAGGATTGCCACAGAATCACAGAGAGGTTGAGGTTGGAAGGGACCTCTGGAGTTCATCTAGTCTAACCTCCCTGCTAAAGCAGGTTCTTCAGTGCCTTGTACTGCAAATGCCCACTTTCTCTGACTTGCTCGTGCATGTGTTTCAATTAAAGATGACCATGTGCACAGCTCATTGCTGTGCAGTTGGAAGGAAAAATTTTCTCACTTGTAGACCTGAAGGTGGAGGTGTTTGATAGCCAGACACTTAAACTCGGGCTGTTTCTGAGCAGGACAGGTGTTAGTGGCATGCAACAGGTCACTGAGGGCAGGGTTGGGTGACTTTGCAAATCCATTCCCATTGGAAATGGGATTGATGCAAGAAAGTCTGGGCAGAAGGTTGGAAGACAGGAATTAGTTGTAGAGGCACCTTTCATCCAACTCAATCTCATTAAACCTTTACTCTTTTACTGCTCATTTTCACTTCTGTCATGGGTTTGCCATCTTTTATTTGTATCATAAATGCTTGAGGACAAGGGCTGTTTAGCAGTAATTTCAAATTTGAACAAGCAGATATGAGTACATCAGTTCAATTAATAAATTGTGGTAGTTAAAAGGAAACATCTATTTGTTTATTTTTGTCCTAGTGATAAAGTATTCACAAAATCTGTGTCTTTATATACAAAGATATACTTAATTTTGTTGCATTTTTCATATCATAGAATATCTGAGTTGGAAGAGAGCCACAATGATCATCAAACTCCATATCCTGGCCTCTGCACAGGCAGCCCCAGAATCACACCATGTGCCCCTGTTCCAGTGCCCAACCACTCTCTAGGGGAAGCACCTTTTTCTAATATCTAACCTAAACCTCCCCTAACACAGCTTCATTCCCTTGGGTTCTGTCACTGGCTACCAGAGAGAAGACATCAGTACCTCTGTTTGTGATTGTATTATCCTCAATGAAAACTCCAAATGAACACTAACCTGGATCAAAACTACTGAAGGCAAAAAGAATGCAGCACTATAACCACTTTTTGCAACTTAGAATCTTAAGATGTCTTAAAATGTACAGAGAAAATCTGTGAAATTTGATTTCTTGTATTTTCCAGCATTTCCAAAGTAAAATTCATTAATTATAGATTATTTATGAAAAGTAAATCTCTGTATTGAAACTAGATTCTATAGTCTCCACTTCCTATTAAATAGTCATATATGTGGTTGGGTAGAAATTTGGTGAGAGACTTAAATTGCAGGGATATAGTTTTATAAAATCATAGAAGATCTTGAGTCGGAAGGGACCCATGAGGATCATTAAGTCCAACTTCTGACTCAAAACAAGGCAACCTAAAATTTAAACCAATATGCCAATCATAAGCAACGTAAGAATTGCTAGAAGCAAGCAGGTACATACCTGTAGTATATTGCAAAGTCCCTGAGTCTTAGGTGGTGTTATATCACTGATTTAAAAAAAAAAATTTAGTTAGAAAATACTTCGTATTTTATAGTGAAGAAAAAACTCTGCATTCTTCTATATTTAATAAAATCATTTTTCCAAGGCATTTTTAGAGACAGACTATGGAAAAAGCTGAAAATAGGTCTAGTGAAATGCGGTGAGCATGAAAGAACAGGAACAGAGTTAGACTATATACTGTCACCTTCATAGAATCCTGAAATACCTCAAGCTGGAAGAGACCCACATCAAGTCCAAGTTTCTGCTCCTCTCAGGAACTACCTAAAACTGAACTATATGAGCAGTCCAATTACTACTGACATTCACTTTAGCTTTCACTGGGAAGAGGACAGTGAGTACAGGAAAAAAGCATGAGTTAATTAGGAAAGGATCTGAAATCTTTTTAAAATGTCATTCATAACCCGTGGTACCATAGACTCTAACGATTTTGTAGCCACTTAATCCATTTCAGAGTGGCCTAAGTTCATGCTAAGCTGTCTGATTGCTGTTTGCAAAGATTTTGAAGGTGTTGACCTAGGTAATGTAACCTTGGTGAAAGGAGACCTGAAACAGAATGGGTGAGGGCACTGCTGTGGTCACCAGGACTTGAGGTTGTAAGAGGACTCAAGTGTCTTGCCCTTTTCTGTAGCAAGGGCAGTGTGCTGTTATTGCTGTTAAAACAGGGGAGTTTGGCTTGTGTTGATTTGAGAAATCAGGTTAGAGCTGTACAGCTTTCTGGATCATTTGCAGCAGGAGGTCTCCAAGCTCTCGCCTGTGCTGCTGTCACTGCTGTCTCTTGTCATGCTCCCTCAGGTCAGCCCATCACACTAATGAAGTGCAATGACCTTGTGCTTTGTGTCTGTGAAGCCCATGAGTTGTGCTGGAATTTTGCAGAAACATCATCAAAACCCTCAACTCCTCAAGTGTGATTTTTGCTTTTCTGTAACCAAATTGTGAGATCACAAGGGAGGCTTATAGATCACACATAGAATTGTAAATACAAATTAGTGCACTGTGTGACTGCATTATAATGATATAACATCAAAATGCCTGTTGCATAGCATTTAGCCTTGGAAACCTGGTGAGCAGAGGGAAAGGCTGTGTAAGAGTAAAAACTCTTTGACTTTTCCTGCCTATTAATTTACATGCCTTCAGAGGGTTGCTATTTAGCAAAGTGCCTTCTGGTTTTTTGCCAAGCTGAAGTAGCTGCTGGGAAAAACTAAGTAGGCCAAATATCTGGAGAACTCAGCCAGGGTGGCTGATGGTGATCCAAAAGAGTGTGGGAATGGATTTGGCTTCACACAGGCGGCACAATAGTATTGAACAAAATCAAATATTGCCATAAGGTTTTAATGCCAAAAGTCAGTTGCCGCAAGGTAATGCGTACGTAAGAATTTTTTTTAAATGGAATAATTCATAGTTCTGATTCACTGTGCATAACCTGAGATCCTCAGATCTGTGCTCTGGGTCTTGGGCTATGTTAGCTGGAGGCTATTTAAAGTTGTGGCATGGCCCAGGGCAGTAGTGTGCTCACCATAGATTTCTAAAGTCAAAGTCTTTATAGAAATGCTTGTTCTGTTTCCATGTAGTGCTTTAAATAGCTCAACACATCACTGTTATTCCAGTGATACACGTTCCAACTCCATATGAGCAATCAAGGGAGAGATTTTTGGCTGCCAGGTATCTTGCAGTGAGAGCATCTCAGTAATTACATCAGCTCCTTCTGACATCAGTGCTTTGCCCTCCTGCACCGGGGAAAGGAACCTCTGTGTTTGGGGGATTGTTAGACGGGTTTTCCTGCTACCTCAGCCTGTATTTTTAATTTATGGGAAGGGTTTGCAGGTTTTCTTCCTTTGAGCCTTTTTCTCCAGGTGCCCAGCACCACCGTGCAGCGGCTACGGAAGGGTGGCATCACCTGCTGCAGACACACCCCTCACTGGCACATCTCTCATCCGATCCCTCCGGGACCCTGCCAGCAGTGGCATACCCCGTGGACGTGACGGTATTTAGGCTTCTGTAGGATGCTATTTTTACATGGTGGTGACGGCGAGGTGTTGGCTCGGCTCCTGGCAGTGTGTGGGGGCTGCAGGAGTCATCTGACCCCTGGGTGTGCTGGTGTCAGAGCGGTGGCCGTGACAGCGCACACTTGGGTCCCGCTCCCCACCGCGCCCGCTGAGCTCCTGCCACCGGCAACAGGGCAGCGCTGCTTCTGGTGGCATTTCCCCTCTGGGAGGGAATTAATGCGGGAATGCCAGAACATACAGGTACAGTTGATGACTCTGCATTTTGGACAGCCTAGACCTGAAATGACTTGTTTCTTGTCTGCAGCTGCGGTAGCTAAATCACTGATACTGTCGTGAGAGTAATTAGTCTGTGTTTATGTGGAAACACAGCAGAGTGGAGAAAGATGGTTCAACATTTGTTTTAAATTATGCTTTGTATTCTTTTAATTGTATGAATGACGATTTGGAAATTATAATGATTCTGGCACTTAGCTGACAGCTCAATTTGAAAACTTTCCTCATTTTATTTAATTTACATTGACTTTAGAGTTTATATTAGATTATAAAGGGAAAAAACACCTGTTGCTTTACAACGATATATTCGAGTGCTGTTTCTATATCCTTTCTCATTGTAATCTAGCTCAACCCATACAAGAATAGTCTTTACAATGCTGCAGTAGGAGCTACTAAAATGCAGAAGAGATTTTTACTAACTGCATTTGGATTCAGTAAATATTTTATTGTAATAATAAGGGCAGGAGGTTAGCTTGTGTTAGGTTTGTTTATGTGATGTGAATTTTGCACTGAGCATATGGTGAGATTTGAAGCTCATGTGTGCTGAGTACTCAAGCTATGTTGCATCTCTTGTGCATGGGGTTGTAGTCACATTGTGCTGGATAGCACCTCTACTTTGCCTCTGGTCCCATGAACTCTCTAATTGGTGGTAAAAGCAAAGGTTGCCTCAGTTGTGCTGTTTGTCTGCTGTCCTGTATCAGATATGAGTTTCTGTTTTGATGATGATGCGTAAGAAGTGCCAGAAAAGTCATGCCTTGGAAAGGCACTGTAGGAGCTGTTGTTTATATGTAGTAGAAGTAGGTATATATTTCAAACAGGAACATGATTCTTGAACCATGTTATTTTGTATTTTTGGTCAATATGAAAGAATTCAGTTAAATAGAGACCTATTGTCCTAGAGATTTATTGAATATGTCTTACAGTATGAGAACTAAAGAGAGAAGCAGTAATAGTACTTTTCTATAGGAGCCACTGCAGAAGTCTTGAAGAGCAGTGAGCAGAAGTTTCAGATCCTCTTGGTGCAGAAAAACCCTTGGGAAAGGGACTGAACTCTGGTTGGGACAGTTCAGCCCTCTGTGTGGCCAGTTGGATGGCTCAAGGGACTATGTAATATAGACATTCAGAGCAAAACTTTAGCTTTCCCTTTATCCTTGTGATCTTCTGCTTTGTTGTGAGACATGTGGAAGAATAGGGCATTGTGTTATTGAAAAGGCGCCTTCAGGCAGAAAAGTGCATTTCAAAAGGCATTTAATACAAGGTGCTATTTGTGAAATAGGGTAAACCAAGTTACCACTAATTATTAAATGTGCTGCTGCAGAACTTCTAACATGTCTGTTCCGTAGGCAGATGTTCATCAATTTGGGCACTCTGTGCTCCCTCCTCCTGTAGTGCCTGGACTACCCAGGTGCATGACCAGGCAGGGCTGGAACCAGGGAATTGCCTGTGTATGGTTGGAAGGATGGATGGGGAAAGCTTGTGGAATTCCCATCACACAATTACTCTTTCTCATCCTTTCTGTGGAAAGGACCAATGAGATCTCAGTCCCCCACAAGGCTTCATAATGAATCACCAGTTCTTAGGGAAAAAACCCCAAAACGTCAAACCCTTGATCCAAATTAAATTTATAGCTCACATCCATGTATTTCTCTGAACACTGCATGTATTACCTCCAGACAAGCACAACTGAATTTTTCACACAGACACAAGACGTGGAGAGAGCAGAGGCCAGCTTTATAGCAGGAATAATGCTTCACCAGGATAGTCAGAGGAACCTAAATGCTTGTTTCCTTTGCTTTCATCTGTGTGTTTTTAAATTCAACCCTGAGTATTTTGACTCAGTCGACACAAGAAGAGTTTGATAAAACAACAATTTAAACTCTAATCTCTAATTCCAGCCGCGTGCTGCCACACTCATCTGCTTCTCTTTTAATCCTGCTCCAGGAAAATTGCAAATTTAATTCCCCTCCAGGCTTCTGCAAACCCCACCCTCCCCAAATTGCTTGATATGACATGCCAGCAATCAATATTTCTGTCCTGTTTCTCAAATACTTGATGAGTAAATGTTGTTTGGGTCTCATATTTGTTTATTTTGATTTTTAGTAATCTAGCTATAGAGATGAAATGTTTCAATGTCAACACAGAGATAATTTGCTGTTAATTCCTTCATGCGGAATAATATCCCTTATCAGTGCTGTGCATTTTTGGTTCAGAGTTGGAATGTGGCCTTTGCCTTTGTTGAAAAAGCTGAACATTATTATGAACTTAACAGCTGATAATAATAATTTTAAATATTAATGTCTTTCTGATTTTTTTCTCCTAAAAAAAAAAGTTTCATCTCATGAAGCAAATGTAATAGGTTATGAATTTATGAAGGAGCTGAAGTGCTGATAGTTGCTAAAGAAAATTGATGTAGCTTTTCTGCTGACAGAGGGTTGCTGTTAAAGTCAAATGATACTGTATTTGTATGAGTCTGAAATGAAAGGCTTGCAGTCTTTTAACCCAACCTCCAGAATGTGATAAAAACCTCCCTGAACAAACCATAAAGAGAACTGGGGAGGTGACCCCCCAGCAAGCTCTTTGGTTTTCTTTTTATTGTTGCCTTTAGGCTCTGTTTTTTCCAGGAAACTTGGTGAAAAATTATCACTTTCCCTGAATAGAGAGGTAATTTTGGGCATTGCAAATATTAGGAATAAAATGTTTGTTCATGTGAATGTGAATGTTGTCTCTCCATTCAAATTACCTTAGTTTAGATCACAGTACTCTTTAAAATTACCCTATCACAGAAGGACTTGCTGAATAGGGTTTTGAGTAACCTTGGCAGGGACATCTTCCACTAGACTATGTCGGGAGGATTGGAACTAGGTGATCTTTAAAGTCTCTTCCAAACTAGCCCATTAAAAGTTCTGAGATTCTAATACTAAATTGTGTCATTTGGCCCTTTGTCATTTCAGGCTTTTGTAATCACTAAGAGTAGTAAATCTAATAAACTGGTTTTTCAAAACAGGGTTAAATAATGTGGAATAAATGGGATATATGGCCTTAATTGTGTCCGTATAGTGACCAAAGAAGGCAAAAGTCTTTATTATTAAATTTCATATTTGATGTTTGATCTCAGATTGAATGTGTATTCTTAGGCTTGATGCTTGTTAATTTTCAGTATTTGATTTCCAAGCTCAGTAATGACTTCTGTAGGTTCTTATGTGGAGTTAAACAAAAAGCACCAGCTGGAAAAAGCTTTAGGGCTATGTTGAATTCTGCAGTTCTTGGCCACGTTTCTTCAGCTGGTCTGTAATCTACCATGAAGACTTCTCTCATCTGGCTGTTGCATGGCCTGATAGCAAAGGGGCTTGTCATTCTCTGCATAGACCAATCCTAGACTGGATCTTTTTGCAAGAGTTTGATTTCCCTAGGCAGTTGGTGTGCAGCAGAGAGAAGGTGACATTTTCTATTCCAGGCTCCCAAGCAGAGCATGACCAGGGACTTGGGAATCTTCTCCCTTCTGTCACCACCATCAGCTTGCCTTGTACTGTGTAGCCTTTCCCTGTCAGGGCTTGCTGGGGGGTGAGTGTGCCCCTGCACTCCCCAGGGGATGGCTGAGGGAAACAGAGGACGAAGAAGGTGCTGGCAGCTCTCCATGGTTACATATAATATAAGTTTATTCACTCCAGAGGCCACAGGCCACCTGGAGGGTCCAAGCTTATGTGGGATAACCAAGGAAAGAGCCCTTCCCACTTCCGGCCCCTGGTTCTTATAGGGGCTCCAGCCAATGGGAAGGGAGGACAAGGGAAAGGAATAAACCATCTGGGGTGAGGGGTGGGGCACATTATAACAGCACATACCATAGAACAGAACAATAACATACAGTGAGAAATACATGCTAATCACACATTACAACAGTACTGCTTCCAGAACATTCCTGTCTCAGCCAAATCTTGTCCTCACCACTGGCACCTTGTCCCAGTCCACACTGCTGTGAAATCCTACTTAGTCTAGCAATGCCAAAGGAGCTAGGCTTAGTTGAAAGGGTTAGGGATTTTTACCATATCCTGTGGATTTGCATGGATCCACTGTAGCTGTCACAGTGCTCAGTAGTGTCAGATGAAACCTTTACTGCAAGTACTTTCAAAAGCAATGTGCTATGCTTTCTTTTCAACCTTGAAAAACAATATATTGTATGCTATCCTGTTTTCACCTTTACAAAAGCTTAAAGTTTATCTGAAATTTTCCCTGAAGAAACGAGTTTGAGAACACCAAATGTGGGTAAATGATTAAAGTTTGGCAAAGCTCTCAGGCACATGATGTTATTCATGGGAATGGCCTGTGAAGGGCTAAGAATTGGACTCTGTAATCCTTGTGGGTTCCTTCCAACTTAGAATACTCTATGAATCTGTGAGAGTTATAAGCACACTGAAAACATCACTTGACAGTGGTCGTAAGGTGTGTAATGCAGCTCTTCCCCATGGTACTTGCAGCAAGTGCACATCTCAAGTAAGCAGTATAGAAGTAAGTCTGAGGAATGTATCTTATTTGACAATTTCTTAACAAACCATTGCTAGTTAATGAGCCCTACTTGATCCAGAACTGCAGAATTATGTACTGTGTAGCCTGTTGGAGAGAGGCTGAGTCTTGACATCAGAGATGTGTGAGCACTGGACAGTTGGCAAGATTATTGGCCGTGATGTTGCCAGCAGACAAGTCTTGCACAAAGAAGTGCTGTGGAAACTGTTTGCTCATTCATTTCTTGCCAGTTTTTGTCCTTGTCAAAAAGTGAGTGCAGTTAGATCTTTTCGGGGTTTAAGGATTGGTGAGGATACCTCTGCTTGAGCAGAATGTAGTCTGGGAAAAAGGGAAACTTAGAGAATCAGGCATTCAGTTTTATTTAGGTTTAGAAAAAGTAAATTAAAGTTAAGAAGGGAATTTCTACTCTCATTAAATTCTACAAATTAGGATATAATGTAAGCATTTAAATTTTAATCAGCTCCAGTTATGATCTGATGAGTAGGCTCAGATTGTTCCATTTTGTCAGTAATTCACTATTTCACTCATTAAATATGTTGATTGTATGTTCTGCTGCTTCAAAGACTGATTTTGATATATAAAGGCATAAAGGTAGAATGCTGAAATTTACCATGTTAAGTATATTTCCTTAAATATGGTTTGAAACATAAGTTAAAACGTTAAATTCATGAATAGAGTTAGTTTCGCAAAATTTGCAGCGTTTGCAATTTCAACATGAAGCATATTAAGTTTCAATATTTTAAAATATAAACTAATATGTCAGTAATGATATCATTTTGTAGCACTAGATGAAAGAATAAGTATTCTAAATTGTCTTCAGAAGGATCACTTTGTAATGATCACAAAGGCACTATATCTCCACTGGGTTTTTCTGTGAAATATTGAATGGTTTAGTTCTGAGCTGAGAGAAATGCAAAATAATTATTCCTTTGTCTCCCATGCATATTTTTAAATATGGTTTGTGTTGCTTCAAGATTAATGGAAGAATTCAAAAAGAAATACTTCATATTTTCCTTTTTAATTTACTTTATAGCTGAGTAGTTGGGGGTTTTTGGTAATTCTAAACCTTGATTCAGAGATCCAAAGAGAAGGAAATGTGTGAAGTTGTCCTGCTCTATATCTCTGGACGCTTAGCACCAAATACATAGTGAAAAGCAAAACTTTGTTTTCAGTTTGCAACAATTTTCAGAAAACAAAAACAAATTCAAGAACAAAAGGCTGAGACATGGCAAGAGTTGAGTATGGAGAAAAGTCAATGTTTAATTTTTCCAATCAGAATTTTATATTTCAAATGCAACTGTTTAGACCAAAATGTTCTGGGTATGGTCAGCTCTTCTTAAGTCCAGTCTTTGATGAGTTATATGCTACAAATTCAATGCTGCATAGTAATTCTGGAGGGAGCAAACCTTCTTTATTTATAGTTGCAAACTTTTAGCAGCTGCTCTACTAACTTGGGAAAATACTTTGGTTTGGTTTCTTACAGGGTTGATTTTTTTCCAGGGTGTGTAGTTTGTTTTGGGCAGATTACAGTGAAGAGAAATTTCTCGTGTCAAAAGTTAAGTATTGCAGAGTTCAGAGTTTTCTGTTTTCTTTTGAGAAGTTGGACCCTGATAGTAGCCTGAACTGTGTGCACTACTTGTTCTGTGTAAATCCAGGCATATGTCTTTCTGTAAACTTCCAATTGACTGTCGTGCTGTGTTGTTTTCATTGGGTTGTCTTTAATTATAACCAGGGCTTCAGTAACTGCTCCAAAGTTCAAATTGCCTTGAGCAGGACTTTTTTGACAATCCCAGAACATGTAATTTCAGCAGACAAGACAGAATGTTAATGGGTGATGAATAATGCTATAGGCAGCTCAATCCCATGTATTTTCTTGGGGGAAAAAAACTCCAACACTTTATTTACAGGAGTAGGAAGTGCCAGTTTGGGCAAAACTTGTGGCAACTGCCCTGAAAAATTGAGTGGGAGGGGAAGCTCAGTGTCTCACTGAAATACTAATTCCTTAAATTCAGTGGATGTGGAAATCAGCCTTTTAGGAACTGCAGGAAGTACTGATGGTGGGGATGAGGTGGGAATATAGAGGAAGAGCAGCAAGGTCAGATATTAGAGAACAAGAGCTCAGTGATTTTGATATTGTCTGTTATCGTATGTGTTCTAAGTGATAGTACCATCACTGCCTCCCTATATCACCCTTATCTATGCCAAAGGTACAGACATTGTTTTGTTCGTTGTAGATTTTTAATTAAGTTAATTTTTTTGTTTCTTTCCCCCTCTTTTTTTTCTTTCCAAAAGGCTTTTTTTTTCTGAAATAGCGACTGATATTATGGTAGGAATAGAAACTAAAGATCTTGGCCAGTTAGAATTCAACATAGCCTCTAATAAATTTGTTAGTTGTTCTTCTGCAGTATCATAGCAAGAAAAGTTACTTCCCAATTTTTGTTTTGTTTGAATGCTGGTGAAAGAAAAGATTAGCACAGCAATGGCATTATCCCTTGACCCCTGAAGAGAAACTTGTCCAATTCCCATTCATACTTAGTGTATTTGTCTATGAATGGTTGCTCCATCTTGACTGGTTGGTTGATAAACTTATTTTGAAGCTAAAATTTAAACAAATTCAATTACTTTCAAGTAAGCATGCCACATTACAGAAGAAAAATGTAATTAAATATGTAATTTTCTTTAAATATTTTCCTGTTATTAGTTCTTCACATGGGAAAAAAAACAAGTCTATTGAGTTCCAGTACAGCACCTTTATAATTAACTGCCTTGATGTTTCCTTTTTTGTTTTCCATCTTGACTGTGATAAAAAATTAATGCAAGTACTGCAGCAGAATTTCAAGAATAAGGTCATATCTCACCTTTTCTGCATATCATGTTGGAATGCCAACTTACCTTGTGTTATCAACAGCCCAATAAATGCAGTTTCTAATTTACATCACAAGATGGCAGCAAATTTTTAATTCACTTAATATTTTGCTAACTTAGATAAACCTAGTCTCTTGAAATAATGGATTTCTTACAAAATGACATCAACCTTTGTTTATTGATCACATATGTTTTATTTACAGAGATGTCAATGTTTCAGAAGCAGGAACTTAAAACATCTACAGAAGTGCATTTCTATCCTTAAGTCAGTTAAAAAGGCAATTACCTTGGACCTTAAAGACCAGTAGCTCGCAGTGAGAGTTCCTAAACTCACTAAAGATATTTTGAATAAAAACAATAGTTTTTATCTATAGTCTTTGACTTCTTCAAAAGAAAATATGACACAGCATTTTTTTTCTGAAATTCAGGCTGAGGTTCTCAAGACTTGATCATGTGGATTCTTTTCTCCATCAGCAGTTGTTTTACATTTGAAATGTTTGCAAGCAGGTTTGAAACTTAAGAAATGAGAGGCTTGGCTCAGCTCCTCTAGCAGATCTTTTCTCTTGTGCTGGCCAGTCCTAGAAGCTGTTTTATTGGCTTGGCCTGTTTTGTCTCTGATGTTAATTGTCATCATTAGTAGGTCTTACAGAAGACGCATCTGATAGGCTCTAAAACAGTCTACCTTTTGTTTTCCCTTGCAGTTTCACAACCACAGGCTGTACATAGCCAGCTGGAGAAGCCATCGAGTACCGCAATTCTCTGCAATACTTGTGGAAACGCGTGCAAAGGAGAGGTTTTGAGAGTTCAGAACAAATATTTCCATATTAAGTGCTTTGTTTGTAAAGGTAAGTGTGAGTGCTGCTTCTCTGAGTAGGACATTAGCAATGATGTGTGACTTAATGGTCCTGGAAACTTCACAAACATATTTTACAACCCAATCCATGTCTGGAAGGATTTACTGTATACTCTCTGCTTACTGTAAGATTATAAAGTCCTAAATCTGGAGTATTTTTTAAATGTCTATAAATCCATGGAGTTTACTATAGAGTTGCATCCGAAGAAGAGAAAAGGTTGGGAGAACTGGTAGTGAAACATGGCACAGGCACAAGAGAACACTAACAAAGAAACCCTGAGGTTATCCCTCTCCCAGCTCATGAATTCCATGGAGTGGGCCATGGCCGTGTCTGTTCAGGCTCTCGTGTTGCACTGTGATGGCTGATTCCCAGTGTGACACTCTGTGCTTTTGCATTTTTGTGAGGGAACTCTTGGTTCACTCCAGGTTGGTGCCTGGTGATCTAAAATTGTCACATTGTGAATGGGAGAAGAATGGTCTCAGAAGGAGGGAATTAACCAATACAACACTCCTGTAGATACCTGGTTGTTTGAAAGATTATCTGGAAGTTTCAAAGATCTAATTTGTTTAGAATATCTGAATGACTGAACATTGTTCAGTAAACATCAGTCAATCTGCTTACTTGATTATTAAGCAGTACTTAAAATGAAAGTTACTAAGCCTTGTAGCTCAGCCTCAAAGCAGGAGCGTGGCTCTGGTCCAAGCTGTGTTACTGTGACTATTTCCATTCCTATGGAATTCCTAGAGAAACTGTCAGAAAGAAAACTGTCATTATCTGTCAGCTACACTGATATTTTTAAAAATCCCATGAGATTCAGTATATAGTATTCAATACCTGAGTCAATCTTTAATGAGCGAGATAGACAGGATAAAATATTCAGCTCAATAATTGTGTTTTTTGCAAAGTTGCACAGCAAGCAAAATAAGCATAGTGCACTGTCCTAAACAGCAAAAATATTTTGGTCACTTGTTCAGAACCACATTGGTATTTAAACCAGAACAAGGCCTGTACAAACATCTTTTAAGCTCTTTTAAAGCCATATGTTCTTCTGGCAAATTTTATTATCAAATTAGTTTTTCCTACCTAACTCAGGAAAAGAGCAGCTAATTTTTTATTTAGGAGTCTTGTCTCCTGCATAAAGTCTCAGTAACGTAACATCGTTAGTTTTGGGTTTTTCCCTCATTATTTAAATGCCATCTTTTATCACTTTTCAATGGTTTTCATTGGCTTTCTGGAATTTTTCTGGTATCTGTTTTTGTTTTGTTTCTGGGTTTTATTTTTTACTTTAAAAGCATCTTCTAGTGTGAATTTACCATGTTATGTGAGAAGAGCTTAGGAACAGAACAGAGCACTGAACATACATTTCACTAGCTAATGTAAAATAAAAAAGAAAAAAATCAGATTAGGCAGATGTGATTTGGGTTCTTAATAATGAAAAAATATAGTTCATGTGTTAGGGTTTAGCAAAAAAATGGTATTCAGTTCTGATCAGTTAACCACCTACCTGCTTTCAGCATTGGAGGAGAGATTTGTGCCATGACTCCTTGCTGTAGACTGGCAGGGTGATGATTCTGAGAATATATGTATTTTACAGTTGATTCCTCCCTGTGGTGCATTTATTTTGATGCTGCTCAGCAGTGCAATTTGCCTTGTCTCACCTCATCCACCAAAGATAGCACCTGGAAAGAGGCTGTGTGTCCATCATCCAGTGGAGCTGCAGGACAAATAATTCCATGTGTGGGCTGCTGCATTGCTGTGCTGAAATGCCTGCCTGCATGGTTGACTGCATCTGTATTAAATCATCTCATAGCCTGCATCAGAAAACATTGGATATTTGTGAAATTGCAGAAGATTATCTTCCCTCTCACAGAATTTACAGATGTACAATGATGGAACATACAAACTGACAAAAAGCCCATGAATAAGAATTGCAAATCAACATGTCTTGAGAGGTATCTAGAGATAGTTGAGATTTGTTTGAATGTCCTCATTAGTGACAGATTATTACACTGGAAGAAGTCACACCTTTTTGAATATGTGTGAAATGTGAACCTGTTTCTTTGATAGTGTTTGATAACTTATGAGGTTTCAGGGAGTCAAATACATGTAATTGTTTCCTTTTTTTTTAGGATAGAATAGTAGTTTGGAATATTGTCCTACTGCTGTCTGATTATTCATAATATCATAGGATGGGTTTGGTTGGAAAGGACCTTAAAGATCATGTAGTTCCAACCCCCCTGCCACAGTCAGGGACACCTTCCACCACTCCAGGTTGCTCAAAGACTTGTCCAGCTTGGTCTTGAACACTGACAGGAATGGGGCATCTATGGCTTTTCTGGACAATCTTCCTTAGGGGGACTGTGAGTTTCAGAATGGTAACAGCTAGTGTAGAAATTGTATTGAAATTTAATTATGTAACAAAGCAAGGTTAGTATAAAGTCACTAATTCCCATGCGGTTTCTCTTTTATTCCCATCCAGTTCTTACATTCTCCAGATAATGATTCTAAATGATTCTAAGAAAAGTTTTAAGAGGCAAAGAACTCTTCTTATTATTCAAGATTAAGATACACATCCAGATTAAAAATTTTAATAGCAGTGCTGGGAGCATATGCTAGTTTTGCTCAGTATCAAAGTTCAGTAGGACTTAAGGAGGTAAATAGGCATTATAAGTGAAGTCTATACTCATATCTATTCGTATGTATTATTTCTTGTTTAGGTGCACATCTGATCTGCTAGTAAAAGGCTGTAGGGGACTTGCCATCTAGCCTCACTTCAAATTTTTACTTAATCTTTAAAATATCTCCCATTTTACTGTTATAATAAAATCAAATGCCTCTTATATAATAAGGCAAAGACTTCAAGGGGTTTGGTTGCCATGACTGCTAATTCTTTTGTTATTTTTTTACCACTGTAATGAAAGCACCAAGGAAAATTACTAAAGGTGATAAAATATTGATGACTCACACTATCAAATTTTAAAATATTGTGTTGTCTAGTTCATTCTGAAAGTGTCTGTCAGATCAGGAATGCATTTGATATAGGATGTGTTATTAGACAAATATTGAGTTGGATCCTGTTTAAAACAGTGTGATTGAGTAGACCCAGCAAACAAAAAGGATAACATTGAATTGTAGGTAGGAGAGATGTAGGTGCTGTGATATTACCCTGGGTAACCTATAAAATCTTTCATAAGGATAGAAATTACCTTGTTTTAAGAATGTTTGTCAAGTGTTTCGTTTTCTGTGACGTGAGAGTATCCTGGCATTTCCAAAGTAGCAGTAACCTATGTCAAATTCAGTATTTAAGAAATAATTGGAAGTGTGTATCAAAGCCCAGTGTTTCTAGGGGGCCCGAATAATTTAATTACAATAGCTGTATATAAAATTGGAAAGTATACTTTGAAGTATTTCATGTAGTCATTCCATAAAACCAAATAATGGACCTTCCTTAGTACATTTGTACATCTATTTGCATGCAAAAATCCTGCAGCCTCCACCTGAGTTACATGGGAGAATCCGTATCACCCTGCTAAAATCTGTCCTTTGCACAAGATTATTAATATGTGAGAAGAACCATAACGCATATCTTTGTCCTTTACTGGTTTGTCTTGATAAAAGGAAGTAAGCTTCCAGTCTGAGCCACAGATGTAAAAACATGACCTCTGTGCTATATCAGCTTCATTGTGAATGTGTCTTGTTTTACCCCTAATCCGCATTCCCTGTGTTGCTGTCTTGCTATAGATGCAGCCCACACAGTCTTCTATGCTGACATAGCTAGAAGTTTCAGGTATACTTTCCCCCCATTAACAGTCATCTATTTGTTTAATTAACCTGTTAGAACATGTCACATCTTCAGCTTAAAGTGAGGTATGTTGTTCTGTGCATCTGTGTTTCCGATTCTTGTGGCACTGCAGTGTCCTGGCAATTGTGAAAAAGCCCAAGTCTGGATGTACCACTTCTATACCATTTTGTCAGTAGAACATACAACTGAACCCAGAGTTATATCATTTATCGGGAAGCCATATTAATGGGAAGGGGTAAGACACAATATTTGGTGAAAATATTAAAAACATCAAGTAACTTGGTATTGGAAGGATTTGTTTGTTAGATCTCCTGGGATATAAATATGTTCAAAGCTACGTTGAGTAATCTGAGGGACTCACATTTGAACATAGCTACGGGGTTTCACATTTCAGAATGGGAGTCATTTGCGGGAAGCTCACTAGTAAGATTTCCAAGTCCCAGATTTTGAACAGGCAATAGTAGTGGGTGGTACTTGTGATATCTTGGGCACTGGGGATTAATGTAGAGGCTCTTATTCATCAGGCACCCTCGGCAACATGTCCAGTGCTTCCGGAGTCCTTCAGGAGTTTGTAATCCCAGATCACATTAACTCAGCAAAATAGGAAAAACTGTGCTTCTAATGCAATGGTCACCAAGCAAGGTAGGAGAGCATGGTAGGTTTAGGGCTGTCTTACCAAAATCAGATTAGCTTATTCTTTTTATTTCCCTGCAATTACGATGATGATGATAATGATCACTGTTACAAAATTAGTTTGTTATGGCAGCAAATAGTTCAATGTTGTAGTTTTGAGATTTTGAAACCTAAACTTTAAAAATAATTAATCTCTAACTTCCTAAAAGCAAATCAGTAATTAAAGCATGAAAAAAATTTGGTCAGTTAGTGAACTCTCACCATCACAAAGTAATAGTTAATTTTTCATAGGTTACAATAAGAACATGACTACAACAATTCTTTGCCTTTGTTAAGAACTTTCTGCAGCCTCTCATGTCTTGGCCATATACCTATCACATTAGCAGTTTAGCAAAATAAATAAAGCAAAAGCTTTACTTCATGGTATATATTTCATCCAGAGTCTGATGAATATTTTTTTAAGAGTATCTTTCATGAATATAATGAATATGTAATATTAATAAAGCATAGTGAAAGGGACAGGGGAGGATTCGTGGTTATGAATATTGGTAAAGGAATATTCTAATAACATTGCAATAAAGAGTAGCTAGCTATCCACCAAAAGAAGCAAAACTTCTATTATTTCTGTTTTCCAGCTTGATTTATTTCATTCATTTAAAGACACCAAGTTTCTGGGGTTCTGTAAATACATGCTTACTCTTGTCTTTATGCTCAGGATGTTACATAATATCCCCCTTTTATTTTCTTACTATTTATGTTTTTCTTTAGTCTCTTCATTGCCTTGATTTTGTTTAAACAAAGGCAGTAAATAAATGGAGAGTAGTAAAACTCATCCTGATTGAAATCAAAGTAGAACTGGCATGAAACTGACTGAATTTAAAAAAATTATACCTATCATTTGTTGAATAAAGTTTTAGATGGCAACATAAGCTTTGCAGGCAGAAAAGTTACTATTCATGTAAAGAAGTTTTGAGCATACATAATTGCAACCCACATTAGATAATATCACAGAATTATTATTATTATGAAAAAAACTCTGTAATTCCTTTTAGTTACTTGAATTATCTTCTTGGGTTAGGGTTTTTCCCACCACAAAAAAAATGCCACTGCAAGTATGCCTTTATGCAGGGGACTTCCTGTCTGGGTCATGTCCTCTTTCACATGAGGACACGGCAGGGAAACAGCCACCACACTGGAGTAGTTACTGGGCATTTCGGTGCACTAAGGTGATGTGATGGCTGCATGGAGACCCAGAGAGAGTTGTTGCATAAAATTCATCACTGCCACAGGGGTGTTATTCCACCTCCCACTTTGTGCAACTCATTAACACGAGACCATCTGCCATATCTGTGCATAGTCAGAGCAGGCACTTAATTTGCAAACCTGTAATTGGCACCCAAAGCACTGTTAAAAAGAAATCGGAAAATATTTAGTGTTGTTGGTTTACAGGTTGGTTTTTGGGGGTTTGGTTTTTGTTTTAAAAAATAAAACTGTTTTAATTAGTCTGGCAAATGACAGGAGTATTTTATGACAAACACTTAAGATGCCATTAGGTTGAAAATGGATTACATCACATTTCTGTGTTTCTTAAATCTCTTTAGCATACTTGTAATGAGTCTTTAAAACAAGAAATCAGTATAAATGAGACAAGTTTTCCTGGGGATTATTTTGGTAGCTTGAAACACATAATGATTTGAGGATCTCACTCACCTTTAAAACTATAGGAGAGCTTTTATATGGCAGTTACAATGTCTTTAAGCTATTTGGAAACTCAGCTCTCCAGAAGGAAAAGAGAAATATACTTTCTAATGCAAAAATTGCTCAATATATAGTTTCCATTCATTATAGGAGTAAAGTTACATAGCGCACAGGAAACTCACCAAACTTTCCTTCATTTTAGTTAGTACACCTGAGTCTGTAATGTTTTGTCAATCTCATAAGAGCATTCTGAATCTCTAAGGGTTTTCCTGCAGTGAAGTGTGTACTCCACAAATTCATTTATGGACATCATAGCTAATATATCCCGGGAGCTTGTGTAGATGCACTGTATGCTTTATCCTTTATGGCTTTATCGGTGCTACATGTGCGTGGCAAAGTGTTGCAGGATGGATATGATGCATCTCCACAGTATTCTATATCTTTCCTGCACCGTAGGGTTGCTGGTTTTCCTCCATCAGACCTGTCTGCCTTCCTGCATTTCCTGGCTGGGAACTGGGGAAGGGGCCAGCAAGTCTGTCCAAGGCTTTCCTGGGGCTGCGTGCTGTTTTTGTTTACCCTGGATAGCAACAAAATGGGGTGGCATTCAAGTCCTTGAGATTATAGGTCATAGTTCAGATATTATTGCTAATGCACTGCCAGTGACAGACAGGCTCAAGTGAGTATTCTTGACTTCACAGACATCTGTTTTGGAAAGACTTTAGGTATGGTCAGTCCTGCCTAGGAAAAGTGATTGGATTATATGGTTTATACCATTGCAAGGTTCTTTTTGTCTTATTGCTGTCTCATCTATAGACAGAAGTTTCAGGTGCAAATTGACTAAGAGGATGGTTGAGATGATATTCCCATGCAGATTTTGCATGGCCAGCAAATTTTGAGCTGGGAAAGACTTCCCCAAAAGCTTTGTGAAAAGCTCATCTGGACTTACAGCAGCAGACTGCACAACAGAAGGAGTATCACAGTCAGTCATCTCTTCTGGAAACGAGCTTAGACTGCTTCACGTTAATTGCAGTTCAGTTTGAACTTCAGTCAAAGCTGTAGCAGAGGAAGTTTGCCAGATGGTTGCTATTCCTTTTGCTATTCTCACAGGCATAGTGGCCAGGAGAAATGTTCCACACATAATCATGGGCTCCCAGACTTCATCAATGGTATATGAAGACATACAATTTAGCTACCAAAAGAGAATAGTAACAATAGCATACTACATGTCATTCTTGGGATCTTAGTCAGCCACTGGCATCCATCTCATGGAAGAAGGAAAATACCAGGAATGGACATAAAGCCACAATGCTGAGGAAGAAAACTTTTATTTAGCTCTGAGCAAGTAGAGGTCTTTTTCTTGTGTTCTCTGTAACAATGTTATGAATGGGTCTTTGTTCCTTTTTTTTGTTTGTAGGATCTTTGCCCCTCTCTCCTGTGTTGGTTAGATTCACATCTGGTTGCTTACATCAGGCAGAAAATGGGAGGGAAAAATACAGACTTCCTATGTGCATTTGCATGTAAGCAACTCACTTGATTGGCAGGCTGAAAGCATAACAGCATGGTTTGGATGACAAGACCACCAGTGCACAGTAAGCATAGCATCCTCCAAGCATCTCAGGACACAGCTGATTTTTAGGCCAAGCATGCAGTCAAAAAAAACCTAATGTACTCTCAGTAGGCTCATTTGCTAGCACATAGATGTGTTTTATATTTGTACAATGTAATTTGTACAGTACGTGCCACTACTGATGGCATACCATAGCGAAATAGCAACATGCTTAAAATGCATTTTGACTAATTGATGTGCTGCTATTTATTTTCATACAATCATAGAATAGGTTGGGTTTGAAGGGACATTTAAAGGTCAACTAGTCCAGCCCCCCTGCAATGAGCAGAAACATCTTTAACCTAGATGATGTTGCCTGGGGCCTCATCAAACCTGACCTTAAATATTTCCAGAGATGGGCCATCTACCACCTCTCTGGAAAACCTGTTCCAGTGTTTCATCTCCCTCCTAGTAGAAATTTTCTACTCTCTTTTTAGTTTAAAATCATTGCCCCTTGTCCTGTTGTAACAGGCCCCACTAAAAAGTTTGTCCCCATATTTCTTGTAGGCCCCCTTCTATGCACTGATAGGTTGCTGTAAGGTCTCCCCAGAGCCTTCTCTTCTCCCGGCTGAACAAACCCAACTTTCTCAGCCTATTTCAAAAGGAGAGGTGCTCCAGCCTGCTCTGTGACCCTACTCTGGACCTGCTCCAACAGGTCCATGTCCTTCCTATTTGAGGGCCCTAGAACCAGACACAGCACCCCGGGTGGTGTCTCACAGGAGTGGAGCAGAGGGTCAGAATCACCTCTCTCTCCCTGCTGGCCACACTGCTTTTGATGGAGCCCAGGATGCAGTTGGCTTTCTGGGCTGCAAACGCACATTGCTGGCTCATATCCAGCTTTTCATCCACCAGACTTAGAATTGTGGAGTTTTATTGTGAAATCACACTGTGTAAATGACAGTGCTTCGGATGCTGTTACAGGCTGTAGGATGTATGTAGCATGTTTATCCCTGTGCTAGGGATAAAAGTAGTATGTTTCTAAACCAGTAGTGGAACCCCTCAAATCTATATATGAAGTATTTTGGTATCAGGTAACTGCAAACTGTGTTGAAGAGTGGAATTATCCAGTTGTCAGAGAAGCCATGATGAGACACCCTTCTCAAAAATGGTGTGGTGTTGTCCGTCTGAAGTCCCATAACACATCCAAGTATTGTCTTGATCATAAATACCATAAGAAGAGACAAACACTTATTTATTCACTACTTAAAAATTACTCCTAAAGCTTCTAACTGTTCAAGATAAGGCATTGCTTTGGGATGCAGTGCCAAGACAAGCAGCTGAATTACTACACTGTGTTAGTCTCTTCATTAACCTAAGTGCTATGTTTGCAGTACTTTTCTTGTTTCACCAAGATGAACGCCAGAAATGGTTGAAAACTGTTTCTAGGTTATAAATAACCCTACCTCCAGATACTCATTTTGGATGACAAGTGCTGGGTAGGAGTGGATCTGTGACATAATACTGATTTCCTGTCCTAGGAGAGTAAGATCAGATAGTTGCCTTCAAACATTCTCCTCGGACTTCCTTCAGCTTTCTTTTCCCTGGTTTCTTGTCTCTGCAGGTGTGCAGGATTGTCTCAGATGGTCAGTGTCTATGTTAAATAGCAAGCAAGGAGCACAGCATCTCACCTGAGGGATGGCTGATGGGTCTCTTTTTAGAGCTACTCTTCTCAGCTTTAAACCATGACTATTTTAATAAGCCTTTATTTAAATAGAATTCCTGGGTTCTAATCTGGTCAGCTGGGTGTCGAGTTAAATTGTATCAGATGGTTCAAAGAGTGTAGGAGCACACAAGGGTTTGTGTCTCGGGTTATGGCTGGTGGAGCATAGCTGGTAGTGGAATGAGGTGTGAAGAGAAGGGGAGGAGTGTTTGGCTTGTGAAAAAAGCTGTGATTTCTCCATCCTGTAAAAGGAAGAGAATATTAGTTGTTTCCTAAGGTGATTTTTGGTTTGGTTTGGGTTTTTTTTTTAGGCTAAACAAGCTACTTGTCTCTTATAATAGGTCATCCTGTTAGCCCTACTCAGCTGTAAATCAGACTTTTGTTGAAATAACGGGTCAGGTCATCTCCCGTGTGCTAGCTAAGGGCTCACAAGGTTTACCTTCTCACTGTCCACTTTATTTCTTGCATGTCTTGTGTGAATGTCACTGTAGTGTGGTGTGTAGGAAAAGCCCCTAAAAGAAGTCATGCAGTTCACTTGAAATGTACCTGTTATGGCTTTCATGCTGTTAATATTAATTGGCAAGTACTGTAACAGAACTGAAGCAACTTAAGTAGAAACCAATCCTTAATCTCACTGAAGACAGACTAAGGGGTTTGGAGCTACTCAGCCTGGAGAATAGAAAGTTCTGGGAAGACCTTATAGCAGCTTTCCAGTACCTAAAGGGGCTACTAGAGAGGAACTTTTTGCAAGGGCATGTAGTGATAGAACAAGAGGTCATGGCTTTAAAATGGAAGATGGATGTTGGGAAGAAATTTTTTACTGGAAGAGTGGTGAGACACTGAAACAGGTTGCCAGGAGAAGCTATGGATGTCCCATCACTGACAGTATTCAAAGCCAGGTTGGATGGGACTTTGAGCAGCCTGGTCTAATGGAGGTGTCCCACCCCATGGCAGAGAGGTTGGAAATAGATGGTGTTTAAGGTCCTTTCCAACAAAAACTGTCCTAGGATTCCAGGGTTCTGCTGTTCAAATGACTATGGAGGAATTTGTGTACCTCCTTAGTGAATTCAGCCAAGCTTTGCATATAGGGAGGCTGAAGGGATGGTAATGCAGGAAGGAGCTGATGAGAGGATGCCAAATTCAGCTTTTATTTTGAAGTCCCCGTAACTTGTTTTTCTGTCTCTCTTTGGATAAGCATTTTCACTGCAGGGTTTCCGAGAAGCCAGAATTAAGTCTGTTACTGCAAACTGCTTTGGAGTAATACACAACTTTGGAGTAGTTGTAACCTTAGTGACAGCACAGAGAAAGGCAAATACCTTCAGGGTGAGACAAAGTGTCACCAAATGGCAGTGGTAGAACTGTTGCTGACCCCACCTACCCCCAAACGCCACACTGGGGCCCTGTTAGCAGCAGTGAGACAGAGCCTTCCTGGCTTCCATTTAGGACCCACATCAGCAGTAAAAACATAGATTTTCTTGTGCTTACCACTTATTTTAGCTGGTGAACAGTGGTAAGTATGCACAACAGAGCAGTGGCAGATAATTTGTGGATATGCTTTCAATTCATCTTCCTCTTGTTATGGAAGCCCAGCTCCAAGTTCCTCTGGGATGGTGCAGAACAAAATGTGTTGATCAGTGCCTGCCCTGTAGCTCAAAGTGGTTCTTGGTGCCTTTGTTCAGGTGCACTGCAGTAAGGTGTGCCAGTACGGGCATAATGAAATATATATAGGGACATAACCCCTCCTTTCTGACTTCAGAAAACCAATTATGTCCTTTAACTTTTTTCTCTTATGATCCACTCTGCAAGTTTAAACACTGTGTGATATAATTTAGAACTGCTCTAGGCCGTCATTAGTATCACCTCAGTATGCTGTTCAGTATTATCTAAATCCATAGTTGATCTGTGCTTCTGTCACACCAGTATGTACCTAGGTGAAATATATAGACTGAAAGAAACTCATGATATTCAGAAAGTCATGCTGGATCTTTGAAAAGTCTGTTTAAAAAACACATCCCTAGTAAAAATTAGGGCAAGGGTGAGAGGAAAATATTAAAGCAGATATGTAAACCTGTGTGATAAAGGACATGAGCAATGTATTGCAAGATAAATCATCTAATCCATAGTTGTTGTCCATGGCACGTGCAATATAATTGGGATTGTTTTGACTTACAAGAAAGATTAATTAACCCATAGTTCTTCAATTCTAGACAATATACTAATACAGTTTCAGCATGACTATTGTTTTCTGTCACTTAGTGGTTTAGGCCATATCCAGGGAGAATGACAAGAACTTAAATGCCCACTCAGGGCTTAAAGAGGACCTTGAGCCCAGGCCTCCTGTGGTATGATTAAGAAAGAGGATAAAAAAAGTATGGGTGATTTGATGTGTTTTTGAATGAACTTTCAGGATGCTATGCTTTCTTGAGGTTTCTCTGCTGTATGTGTTGAATGCTTTGAGCATTCCTGCTGCACTCATTTCTAATAGTTAGGTGCAAGATAACTGATTATGACATTGCAAACAGACTTTATTGTTAGTTGGCAGTTTAAAAACTGAAGTACCTGTGGGCTCTTAGGTACCTAAGCAGAAATCTCTCTATTGGACTTTGAAAGTGTGAGCACTTCTGCTATTTTGGGACCAAGGCACTCAGCAATATTGCGGTTTTTTGTACATGAAGCCCAAATTTGGTAGGAAACATTCCCACTCTTGTGCTGTGCATGAGTAGTTACCTCCATGCAGTTCTGTTGAGCATCGTTTCACCGGAAGCACTGTTTGCTGATGGAAACATTGCTACATAAACATCCCCAGGAGCAGAAGTAAGTAGTAACAAGTATGATGCTGTGACTTGGAGTAAAGTAGTAGCCAGCACAGCAGCAGAATCACCATTTAGAAGTCCAGTTCTCCTTATAAATCAAATTGAGTCTGTTTTTAAAGATCCTGGTCAATATGGATAAGAATAATCTTCTACATCTCTGCTGTCTACTTCTATTATGACTTCACCAGACCATTGTATCTCTCCTTTCCCTTCTTAAAATACCAGCCTAGCTTCATCCCTGGTGCAATGGGGGAGGCCCCTGAACAGTCTCACAAGCCTTTGGTTTAATCAACATTAACCCTACCTACAGATTTACCTTAAAAAATAGAAGGTGACAGGTACTTTTAAAACTGTACTTTTGCTAGGAGCAGGTGGTTCTGGAGGTGCCTCCAGTTCATGCTTGGTGAGTGACATTTATTAAGTAAATGTAAGATCTGATTTTAAGAAAGGGTCTTTTAGACTTGTGGAAGATTACAGTAGTTGCCATGCACATCAGACCCTGTGTTTAGAGAGGAATATTGGACACTTGTAATCTGTCAGAGATGTTCCTTGTAACACCAGTGCTTTAGGTTGTTAAGGTTTATATCCTTTGTACATTTGCTTTAACCTATTAAATATGTTGGGTATTGTATATGCTAACCCCAAGCTCAACTCCCACAGGCATTTTTGTACCTGCAGCCACTACAATGAAGTTAATATTTTTACATGAAATAAATCCAGACTATTGGTGTATAAAATACATGGCTAATGTAATTTACTATAAAAATAGTGTTTTTCAGATGCACAACTCTTCTATGATCATAAGCCAATATATTGAAGTGCTTAATTACTCTGCTAGGAACCAGACTGATCACAGGTGAAAAATCAGCATCATCTTGGAGTGTGAGCTTTGCTTTTCCAGCCTTCTGAGTCTGCATTTTCTCTTTCTGCAGCTTGTGGATGTGACCTGGCTCAAGGAGGATTTTTTGTGAGACAGGGAGACTACATCTGTACTTTGGACTACCAGAGACTCTATGGCACACGGTGCTTCAGTTGTGATGAATTCATCGAGGGAGAAGTGGTCTCTGCACTGGGCAAAACCTATCACCCAGACTGTTTTGTGTGTGCTGTCTGCAGGTATGTTTTCTACATGAAGTTGTGTTCCAGTTAAAAACTAGATTTTGAAAGACTGATGCCAAGTGTTCAAACCTGTAGTCTAAGGATGGGGGGGGAAGAAAAAATTCTGGTTTTTGTTATCCGCTCCTTAAAAAATTACAGAATTAAAGAAAAAAAATATCTGCAAACTGAGTGCCCCTCTTTTTTCCAATTTTTTTTTTGTTATGGTATCTTATGTATGAGGTTTTCAAAGTACTTTAGAAACTTCCACTGCCTCTACTGTCAGACCTTTCGCCCCAAACGTTGCTTTATTTCTCTAGTGTCTGCTGTTTTGTCATTTGACTGAAGTTACAAAGGATTCCAATGCCAGTGGATGAGTCTTCGGTGACTGTATTAATAGATCCTGTATTAATAGATTTAAACTGAAGTTTCACAGTGCTTCTTCCCATAAACTTCAATAGCTATTTAATATAGGACAGAAAGGTCCTAGACTCTCAAACACATGTTGGATTTCACTGCTATCTCCATTAGCTGTGAGCATGACAAGTAAGACACCACACTGAAGCGACATGCGGAATAAATAGACTCCACAACCTGTTATAGTTATGAAGTATGTATTGTCAGTGCCCAGCACGAGCGAGATAGCTCTCGTGAAACTTGTGCACCTGGCCCCAGCCTGAACCACATCTTTATTTACAAAGGTGTTCCATATGCATTGGGTTACACAACTTTTTCATGCATATTCAACTCCTGGCCCCGCCTGTCCTTGCCTCGTATGTTAATTAGGTCCACATCATTCTGAGCATGCTGGTGGTCCCACAGAAGCCTTTTTGGTGGTCCCGAGGCTGAAGTTTTGTAGTCTTCCTCAGTATGAACTTTTGAACTTTCCTCCTCTGCACTTGTGCCTTGATCCTTGGTACTTATCTTGATTGTGGATGTTGATTCGGGCTAGCTTTGGCGACAGGGGCACTTCTTTGTCTGTCTCTTGCATTCTTTTAGTCTCCCTTGGTATTATCTTTTAATTACCAGGGAGCTTTAGAAATTTGCATTTTCTTAGCCCTTTGTATCATGGCAAATGTTTAATTCATGTTGTTAACTTAAGCAAAACCCCCAAAACCTCTGTTTCAACACAAGCTTTCACCCCACTCAACCTCAGTGTAGTTCAGAGGGATTATTTCCCACATGGGTCTCAGACTCAGCAGTACAAGCAATTGATGTCCATTTGAGCTGCATCTTAATCTTCTTGTGTGGAAATAGCACAAACAAATCCATTGAAGACTTCAGAAAGAAGCTTGAAGTCCACTAAACCTTCAGGAAATGCGCTGTTACAGCAGTTTGGAGCAAATGGATATGCTGCAATAATTTCTCTGGCTAAACTTATGCCTTTAGCAGTATAAAAAAAGTAACCCCACTTTCAAGAGTGGCACTGATGTACTGTGCTGTAGATGCTCTGTGTGCTGGTGCCTCATGCAGGTGACTGTGCAGTTCAAACCCAGTGGGTCTGTGTCGCTGTGCCCGTCTGTCACCTGTGGGGCTGCCAAGCTCAGATACCCTCCTGATACCTCAGATACCTGTCCTGATCTAGAAGCAGGACTTCAAATTCCAGAACAGCTGTGGCTCATGGCAGGATCTCAATTTAATAAAGCAATTGCAGGGAATAATTAAATAGCCATGCTAAGGGGAAGACTCTAAGTTTTGCTGTGTTTAATAGGACATTTTTTACTTTGGGATACTTTTAAAAAAGACTAAAATCTCCTTGTCTTTTTAATAAGAGGAAAAAATACTTCAGATGGGTCTCGTGAGTAAGATCTGGCTGCAAATGCTCTTGACCTGCAGCCTGGCAGTATTACAGCCCTTCTATGCATAAGCACAGCTAATCCTTGGTACCTTTGTTCTTAGCATTAGTACCTTCTGTAAAGTGAGGTACTTCATTTAAGAGAAATCAAAAACTGGTTGATTCAATTTTTCAGTCTAAATGTGCTTGTATTGTCAGCCACACCCTGAGGATTTAGCATTCAGGCATAAATTATTTACCTCTGTGTTACTGTACTAAGCAACTCGGTACCTAACTTGGGTTTGAGTCAGGCCATTGGATCACTAACTCTTGCTGTATTTTTTTAGTCATTCCTTCAGCTGATGGTTTGGAGCTTGGTGATAAAATTTGTCTCGTCTCCCTAGAAATTTGCAATAATTTTCTTGATTACTGAACTATTTATTTTTAAGTACCTAAGAGTTCAGGTTAGCTGTATTGAAGTGCTGCGAAATTCATGCTACAAATATCATGTGTGGTGAAGATGTGATAAAGCTTTTAAAAATTAACTTCCTGATACAATATTTCACATTAAAAGAAAATCGGAGGTATTGTCCAGCAACCTGTATAACTAAATAGTTGGATTAAATGCTATTTCAGTGTTTCCAATTGTTGCTATTGAAAACTTCAGTAGAGAGACCCAGATGTGCTTCTGTTGCTTTCCTTAGATGGACACACTAATTCATATTGTCATCATCAGATCCAGCTAATGTCCTGCTGACTAGCAGAATTCAATTAGTGTCTCCCAAGGGGAGTTGTAACACTGATTTGTGGTGCAGAGCATCAGAAGAATCCTGTCATCTGTTTATATGCTTTAAATCAGCACTGCTTCAATTACCTGGGTCATTGCAAGCCAGACATAACTTATGTTTTTTATGGGAAAGAGTGTCCTATCTAAATATGATCAGCATTTATTTTATTGAGTGATGTCCTCAGTAAAAATAAGGTGGGTAGACTATAAATACATGTTGTTTAAGCCAAAAAAGAACTTGTTTGTTTGTTTAAAAAAACAGTAATAATAAAAGGAAAAAAGGAATGTAAAGCCCTCTACCTTGGCATTTTCTTGGGTGGGAAGAGTCAGGACAACCATTTGTCTCCTCATTTCTGATGGATGGGCATAAGCCTTAAGTCCTGGGCCAAAGCACAGTGTCTGAAGCAGTTGGCTGACAATGCATCTGGCATTGCCTTTTACAGCCAGACTTTAATGTGAGTGCTATGTTAGAAATCTGACCTTCAGAATGGTGTGAACTTGAGAGGTGGTAACTGCCTGCCAGTGGGGCTGATCCTGCTGTCATGGAAACCAAACCAAGCTCTTACCATCTTCAGCATGAAAACACTGGCAGCAGAAGACACTTTACACTCATGACAGACATCTCCACAATGTTGCAGGATTGTTAAATGCTTTAAATGAGCACTTCTATAACCTGTATTTTTGTAGCTGCTGGAGTAACACTTTTAAACTGTTTTTACATTGTAGAGTAAACCAGTGACAGTAGCAACTACTTTTTTTCTAGTTTTCAAAGATAAGATTTGAATAGAAACAAGTGGGAAGTGTATTACTTCAGATGGTAGCGTCAGTGAGAAAATCCAGCTAGCTGGAGCAGTGGGAAAAAGTGAGTAATCCAAGCCTAGTTGTCTCCTGGAGCTCCTGATATTACTGCTGTTGAATGCCACATGGCTCAGTGTCACAGAGAAGAGCTGTATTCCCTGGTACCCTCTGCATTGCATTCATAAACTGCTGCCCTCCTCTGTAAGAAAGCTGGGGTGTAAGAAATCCAGCTCATCTCTGGGCATCTCTTGGGAGTCAGATGCTTTTGCCCAGGGTTGCCACAAGTCAAAGTCTGGAAAAAATGAATTCATATTCAGAGAAAAACTATTAAAAGTACAGCATAAAGTGCCATTCTATCTCATTGTTTCTCTATCTTGTGTTGACCAGGTGGCTCTTAAAAAATTCAGGTTTAATTGCATGTTTGCTCTGCTGGCATAAAGAGGGCTTAATCCCTTCTTCTTCCAGTGCTGTTCATAGTCTAGTGAAACTGTTCTGTTTCTTGATGATAATGCCTAAAACTAGGAATAAGTAGAAGAATAACAATATAGGTTGAAAACTGTTGGAGATTAAATACTTACTCTGAATTCCCAGGAAGTGGGTGAGCAATCTTATTCTTATACCTTCATTAATTGGAAGGGGCTGTGTCCTCTGGAGGGTTGCCAAATACATTGCTTCCAAAAGTTTCACATGTTTATAAAAGTGAAATAGAAGGAGGGAGAAAATTGAGGCTGGCTGTAGCAATAGAAACTGAGTTTTAATAGAATTGTGCTTGTAGTTCTTAAGTGGCCGTCAGAGACAGGACAGCATGGCTCTTATGCAGGTTGGGAAAGGACAGGACATTGAGTCTTAAAAAGAAATTGGTTGTCATTTTCTGCTGAAAATGAAATTTCAGGTGTGTTAAGTTATATAGATTTATTTAGCATATGTAAGATGTATGGTCTGTATAATGTTGTAATGTACATAGACTGATTTCGATGTTACTGATGAGCCGTGTGTTCATTTGATATTAAAAAAACTGGGGTTTGATTTTATGGGTTAATTTAATTAGTAAAGTTGGGGGTGTTTATGCACTCAGTTGGAGGAGCGTATATAATAGCTGTTTAGTTTCAGTATTCTTATAATTCAAAGTTGGAAAAAAATGTGAGCTGTAAATGATAAAGAGAAAAGGACAACTTGTCTCTTAGCTGGAGAATAGATTAGCGCATACATCCTGAGAAACAGGTTTGTGTTTGCTTTACAGAATTTGGATATCTAAGTGATATGTTTTTCCTGAGTTTAGGGAGTTTCCTTTGAAACAGCAGATTGACAGAAACTGAATATGTGCCATGTAGAGGTGAATAGTGTGTGAAGGGCCAAGAGGCAGCTACGTACTCTTCAAGGAGTTGTGTGCCAAACCCACATTTGAAACCTCTCTGAATCCATTTGTACTTTTATTATCTTCAAGAAGGTAATTCACTGTGGCCAGGCAGTTGAATATAAAAATTCAGAAAGCTGATATCTTTTTTTTTTTTAACAAAGGATTTTGTAGTCCTACACGTAACACTACTCTTTTTAGAAAGAAGCTGACATCTTTTGTGTATGTATGTCTTAAGAAACTAAGATAATACTGACAATTTGAAGTTCATATTCAGTTCATTCTTAAACATAGCAATGATGTCAGACTTTTTGAATATGCTAAACCTCTTTAATTGCTCACTTTTTTTAGTGATGCTGAATTTGGAAAGGGTTTTGTTACCTCTTAAGCAGTACTAGGTGCTTCTTAAGACATCTCAGGAAGTGGTTTTCTTTGTCTGGATGTTGAAACCAAGCTTTTGAAATCAGACTGAGTGTTCATGGAATTTTGATTCTAAACCAAATATATTTATCAATGTATGGTTTTCCTGAACAAAGGATTGGTGTAGTGCTGCTCTTCAGGTTTAGGGTCTGCTGCCCTTCAGGGAAAGGGTCTGGAACATAAGTCTTATGAGGAGCAACTGAGGATACTGGAGTTGTTTAGTCTGGAGAACAGCAGGATCGGGGAAGACATTATTGCTCTACAACTACCTGGCAGGAGGTTGTACTGAGGTTGGGGTTGGCCTCTTCTCCCAGGAACTAGTGATAGGACAAGAGGAAATGTCTTTAAGTTACACCAAGAGAGGTTTGGGTTGGATATTAGGAGAAGTTTCTTCACTGGTGGCTAAGCATTGGAATGGGCTTCCCAGGGAAGTGTTGTAGTCGCCATCCTTGGAAGAATTCAAAATCCAAGTTGACACGGCACTATGCAATATGGTTTAGTGGGCATGGTGGTAATTGATCAAAGATTGGTCTTGATGATCTTGAAGGTCTTTTCCAACCTTAATAATCTTGGGATTCTATGATTCTATGTGGAGTGTACCTATAGGCCTAGAGTAATGTAAGATGGAAGGGATCTGTTGGGGTCTTGTGGTCCAGGCCCTGGCTCAAAGCAAGTCCAGTTTGAGCAGACAGCTGATGGCATTCATTTATCATAATTCTAAGGATGGAGATCCAACAGACTCTCTGAACAGTGTGTTCCAGCATTGAACAAGCTAATGGTAAGTTTTTTTTCCTTATATAAAGATAACATTTCCAATGTTCCAGCATATGTCTGCTGCCTCTCATCCTTTCATTCTGTGCCTTTGAGAAGAACGTGTCTTCAATTTCATATACACATCATCAGGTAGTTTTAGACAGCAATAAGATCTCCCCTGAGCATTTTGAGGCTGAAAAAGTATATGTCCTGCAGCCCCTGCCCATGTGTCCTGTGCTGCAGCTCTGGACATAGCCACCTTCCTTTGTTTCCCTCTAGTAAATCTTGTCCCAGGGAGCACAAGATGGTACCTGCTGTGCTCTCTTGAATGGTGAACAGAAGGAAACATCCCATCCATGGACCTGCTGACTACTGATGCATCTCAAGATGTGGTGGGCCTTCTTTGCTGCAGGGACACTCTGATGCCTCATGCCCGTAGGGTCCTGGTGGACACCATATTGTCTTTTTGCTTTTCAGCTGATTAACCCCTGTGGTGTACTGCTGCATGGGGTTGTTCCTTCCTGGTACCAGGACTTAGTACTTGCCCTTGTTGAAATTCATGTAGACAGTAGATAGCTCATAATATCCATCTTGAACCAGTTTTAACCCCCTGGGTCAAATTCATCCCTATGGAGCAACTTTGAGAGATGTGATTGTACCAGGTACAAGTGAGAGCAGAATTTGATCCTGTTTGTCCTTAGGTTGCAGTCTGACATTACACCTGACCTACCGTAACTTCAGTCAGCTACTGAAATGAATAGCTTTGCTCTCCCCACAACCCTGACTGCTTCTGTTAATTTTTGTATATCAAATTTAGTTGACTGTTCAGCCACAGAGTCAGATTGGCAATTTAAGGACTAGAAGGCCATCTGTCTGCTCTGAAAAAAATTGAATATTTTCTTTCATTCCAGAAAGCTTGAATTACTTGCCCACAGCTGCATAGATTGAGGTGCAGAAAAGGACAAGACTAGGACGTGACCTTTCAATGTCAGTGCACAGTTACCCTGGATTAGGCTGATGATGGTTTGATGTTTTGTAATATAATTTTGTTGGTGATCTCGAGTTTTTTTCTGGATTTACAAATATTGTAGGCAGGGGGATAAAACAAAATTCATTGGGAAATGAATCATGTATGTATTAAAATTCTACAAGCCATTTCAGAGAGCTGCTTTAAAGATGCTCTTAATTCTCATTTTAAAAATAGATCATCTAACTGTGAAAATCTCACTGAATATTTATTAAAGGATAAGTAGCTAATTAAAACCCTGTCCTGGTTTTGGCAATACCTAGCAATATTCAGTGGGTGACTGGTGGTGAGATATCATTGTATTTGAAGGCAGATACACTGCTCTTAACCTACAATTCTATATATAGCCCTGCTCACAAGTTAGAGCTCAGAAACTGAAACCTTGTTAATTGACTGTTACCACCTTCTGTTGTGCCTTCGCTTGTACTGGCACTGAAATTCTCAAGCAGAGCTGCTAGTGAAAGGGAGAGGTCTGCTGTTACAAAAATACTGACAAATGTGTTGGGTATGAATTCTGGATTCCCAGTGAAAAAGACTGTGAAGCAATATCTGAGGCATATTTATGGGTTTAGAAGACCTGTGAGTGAAGGAAATGTCTGGTGGACAACTTTCAAGGAAGATTTTTCGTGGGCTTTTTTAGAGCAAGGTATTTTGCAGATTAGGAAAACAATAAAGAATTTAAATCGTTGCCGTCTCACATTGGAATGGAAGAGCTACTAAAACCTTAGAAAATAAACCAATGGGCTTGGAAAGCCCCCACCTGGCCTCCCATCTAAGGAGGCTCTGTGACATGATGTGGCGCCTATGAGCTTTGACATGTTTGTGGGGTCATCTACCTGGTTCTGGCTTTGTGCCATAGGAGGTCACTTATCCTATTATTCTCTTCTAGTTTTAACTTATTTTCTTTTGGATTGTCTAATTGCTTTATGAAGATGAGCCAGTTCGAAGTGGTCAGTCCCTGCTTCTAGTTTACTTCCTGCTTGGTGCATCTGTTTGAGATGGGCTTCTGTTTTCAGCTGGAAGTTCACCTGGATCTTTATTAGTTGTATCATTGAGTCAATAAGATACATTAACCTTACCTCTGACTACTGCTCCTACAATACTAGATACCATGACCAGTAGTCATGGTCATTCTTTAGAGCAGTGAACTGCTCCCAGCTCCCAATATATCACCATCCCCAGGATTATTAATGGTGCAAAGCCTTCTGTTTTACTGGGACATCTCATGAGAGCCTGTGAGCCATTTAGGTCATTAGCTGAGTCCTAGTCTTAGTCCCCACAGAGACTATGGCAAAACATAGTTGAATATATCCTGCACAGTTGAATATCCTGCACAGGGCATGCAGCTGTGCATAAGAATTAAAGATGGCAGGGTAGTTGTATGGCAGTGAGTGTATTTGCGTGATTGTATGAGTGGAGCAGGTTACTGGTTTTGTGGGGGATTAATTTGGAGCAGATTATCAGTGGTTATAATAAGTCTATG
>WEIV01024968.1:12425-34613 GCA_013390005.1 Calyptomena viridis | reverse complement strand
TTTTTCCCTATTTTTTCTTCTTTTTTCCTCCCTTTGTTTCTTCCTTTTTCTTTCCTTTTTTCCTTCCTTTTTTCCTTCCTTTTTTCCTTCCTTTCTCCAGTTCCTTGCTCTCCACCACTAAATGATTATTCCATATGAGACATCCTTGGGGCTCTGAGGGAATTCCATCCACTCCCTGGAATACTTTGAATGTCCCCAGTTTGCTCCCCAACCTCCTCCAACAACCACTGATTTTGGGATGGATCCCCCACCGTGGGAAGAGCCCCAGGGGCCCCACAGCTGCTGAGGGGGTTGACAAAAAGGGTCTATTATTAGATTTTTACACCTTAAAAAGCCACTCATCAAAATTAAAGGTTCATCTCCTCAGTCATGACTTGGTTTGTCATCCCACATTTCCTCATTTTCCTCATTTTCCTCATGACTTCCACTGTGTGAAGGAGAATGTTTTACCTCTGACAAGCTCCTTTGGTCTGGTCCTTTAATGAGAACAGCTAATTTTTTGCCCTTTTAAAATCTCTTTTGATAATTGTATAGATTTGCTCTCATCATCTAATAGAAGATCTTGAAACAATGTCTGTGTCCCCTGGAAAAATTCCCCCTTTTAGTGGCTTCTTTTAATTTCTTTTTAACAAGTCTCTCCCCTTTTATGTGGAGAGGCTTTTTGAAATGGAGTTGCAATGAACTTTTGAAGGTTTATTTTTAGGTCCCTACTTTTATAGAGGGGCCCTTCGATAATAACATTTTAAATCAACCCTGTGGTCTGCTCAGGATTAATTCTGCCATTCCTTCTCCTTGCTGTCCCAAGGAGTGTTGTCTTCACCATCCCTCCATTTTTCCATGGAAGTCCCCTCAGATTTCCATCTCCTTGTCCCACCAGCTTCCTGCTGGTTATTATTTTTAATAAATATATATATGCTTAATAAATATAATTAATGGTTAAGGCTCATCTGGTCCATGCTGCAACCTCAGCCTTTTGGTTTGGCTTGGATTTAAATCCACAGGGTGTCTATTATTTTCTCCTATTAATTGTTTACTCTGCACTAATTAATTCCTCCTCCTTCACTTGCCCCCCTGGTTCATGTGATTTCTGTCCTGGCTCTCATGGTTTGGGGTCTCTGGGGATCTCCACCCCTCTGAGATCCACAGAAAACCCAAAGGCTGGGATAAAACCTCACTGTTATCCCACACTGACCTTTTTAGCTGGACAAGAGGGACCTCCAGGATACCCCTTTCCCAAAATAAAGGTCTGGGACAGTGGGAAATTTGCCCACTGCCCATGACCCTCCAGCTCCACCTGGGTTCACATGTGATGCCAAAATAGATCTTTCTGAGAAAAAAATACAAAATAATACATTTTTCTCTATCAGGACTAAGCTTATGTCACTAATGACACATTTTCAACCTTCCTCACCCCCAAAACCTCTTTCTAAAGAAAAATATTTGCCACAGAGGATCCAGGAGCGTGTGATCACACGAGGAAAGGTCTTGAAAATCCAAGTACCTTTCCCTCTCTTGTGTTTTAGGCTGAAAGCAGGATTTTTTCCAAGTCTCCTCGTTTCCTCTGAGCTTTTTATCACAGCTCAAAAGTGCCAGGAACACTCAGCAAGGGAGGAGAGGAGAAAAGGGAAACCCTGCAGCAGGAGGGACCTGCCACGTCCCCTCTGCCTGCAAACACTTGGAAAGCAAAGCTCTCCTTTAAAACAGTGGGAAAAGCCTTGTTCATGCCCAAAGAAATCTGTCCCAGCAAGGGCTGGAGGAGTTAGACTGAGCTTTAAAGGGAAAGCAGCTCTGGCAGGCTCAGCTTTGCTCATCCCATGGAGCAGCACAGGCTCCTCTGGATTCTCTCATTTCCTATTTTTATGTGTGATCTCTTTGCAGACACCTCTGAAAAACCCCAAACCTCTGCAAATCCTCTTCTGAATGAGTGGGGAGACCCTGGCACAGGGTGCCCAGAGAAGCTGTGGCTGCCCCATCCCTGGAAGTGTCCAAGGCCAGGTTGGAGCCACCTGGGATAGTGGGAGGTGTCCCTGCCCATGGCAGGGGAGGCATGAGATGATCTTTAATGTCCTTTCCAACCCAAGCCAGTCTGGGATTCTGTGATAAATCCAGGCTTACAAATCCCGGGAATTTCCCCTCCAGGCGAGCGCAGACAACATTTCCCACTCATCCCAGTTTTCCCTTTTAAAACAGCCTGTTTATCCGTTCACAGCTGTCACAGTTTCATTCCCTCCCGTTCCTGCCTGGAGCATCTCTCCTCTGCCGTCCGTGGCTGTTGCTGTGCCGGGAGTGCTGGAATCCTTGGACAGCTCCAGCCACGTCTTCCCTTGTCTCCGTGCAATCTCCTCCCGGAGGCTCCGGCCGCCTGTTTGCTCTGCAAAGGCTCAGACTCCGGGCTTTAGGGATAAGCCAGATTTCCTCCTGATTAAAGACTTCTGAAAGATTAAAGATACACAACCAGGGCCCAAGTCAAAGCTGCAAAGCAAAGATCATTTTGCAACTTTGCACTTGGCAATTTGATTATGTTGGGGTTATTTTTAATTTTTTTTTTTTTTTGTTTTCCAGTGCGTTCTCCTGCACTTTTAAAAACATAAATTGGAAAAGACAATCTTGTACCACAGAGCATTCCAGTGCTCCTGCTCCGGAGCAGGGCTGAACATGGAGAGCCAGAGTCTGGTTAGAATTATTTTGGCACAACCAGCTCTGCTGGATGGTCTCCTGCTCCTCCACAGCCCCAGGCTCCTGTTTCAGTCTGGTTTTGTTCTAATCTCTCCACCTTCTCTTTTCCTCCCATTCCCAGGTCTTGTCTCCATCCCATACAACCTCTCCATCCTCCTCCACGTCCTTTCCTCAGCCTGGGTGCCAGCAAATTCCCTCCATGTCCCCCAGAGGGATTTTTTCCCCAATCCCACAGGCAGAACGTGCTCTCCTCATGCAGCAGGAGCAGGTTCACAGTGGGGCTGGTTGGAAAACCAGATCCCCCTTCTCCAAGGCAATGTCTGTACTGGGGGAACACAGAGTGGGATCCTGGGACATCTCTCCAGTGCCAGGGATCACAGCCAGGCACGGGAACAGCCTCCAGTGCTGAACTGGAACTGGAAAACTCTGCCTCTCCCTCTCCTCCCCATCTCCCCTGTGCCCACTGAGCACTGAGTTGCATCTCCCCAGAGCGTGGTTTGTGCCATCATCACCATCCCCAGCCTAAAAGGATGTGCCCAGTAAAGCTTTTGCAGTGACCTGTTTCTGTTTCTGTCCCCAGACACACCCAGCCCTTGGCACCAAGGGGCAGCTGCCCTCTGTCCTGCCAGACCTGCTGTTCCTCTGGGGGATGGTCTAAACACCCTCCTGTGCCAGCTTTGTGCTGCCACCCGAATATCCAGGTGCCACCTGAGCAATGCCAGTTGTCCTGAGCAGTCCAGACAGGCATCCAGCTCTGTCCCAGAGCTCTTAGGGACCCAAGCACAGAGCAGGAACCTGTGGGAGCTCCTGGTGGCATTGTCTGCCCATGGATCATCTTTCCCTGCTGCCACCAAGCTCATCAGCTGGTCCCAAAAAACCCTATCCCGTTTCCTCTGTGCCAAGAGCATTCCCAAAAAGCTCTTAGAGTAAAAAGGGCCAGATCTGTTTGATTCTGTGTTGGGCTATTTCTTTTTCTTCTGAGACAGAGATAGCTCAAAGTGACACTCAAACAGAGGGGAAATAAAGAGAGTTAGGAGGGGGAATAAAAAAGGGGTTTTGATCACTTCCCCCACCCACCACATTCCTTCTTCCCAGACTGGATTCCAGCTGAAAATAACTCACAGGGCTCCAACAGCACCGGGATCAGCCCCACTGGGCCCTGGTCCTTCCATCCCCTGCTGCTCCCTCCTGTTTGTCCTTCCATCACTCCCTGCTTCCCACTTTTCTGTCCCTCCATCCTCCTCTGCTCCCTCCTGTCCATCCTTCCATCCCCTGCTGCTCCTCTTTTCTCTCCTCCCCTCATCCTGTTCTCCCCTCTCCTGTCCATCCTTCCATCTCTTCCTGCTCCCCTCCTGTCCATCCTTTCATCCACCCAGCTCCCCTCCTGTCTGTCCTTCCATCCCTCCCTTTTCCCCTCTCCTGTCCATCCTTCTGCCACTCCCTTCTCCCTCTCCTCTCCTCCCTTCTCCTTCTCCTCCCTTTCCCTTTCCCTTTCCCTTTCCCTTTTTTCCTTCTCCTTCTCCTTCTCCTTCTCCTTCTCCTTCTCCTTCTCCTTCTCCTTCTCCTTCTCCTCTCCTCTCCATCCTTCCCTCCCTGCTCTCCTCCACAACCTCTCCAGGACTCCCAGCCTTTCCTGGCTTTTCCTCACCTCCTCCTGCATCCAGGAGTCTGATCCAGGTTCCCCAAGGGAAGGAGAAGGAATGCTGGATCCCTCCAGAGGCATTTGCCTGATTCCAACCCTTTTATTAGAGAAACCTGACACACTCACACGCCGAGAGCTCCTGCAGATCAAACAGATGCTGTCTGTCACAGAGCTTAGAGCCTAATTACAGAAGATTACAGAAACTATTTATAAATATTTATAGCCATTTAAATATATTTATAAACGTATCAGGATTGGATAACAGTGTATATTGTTATTTTAGCTTAAGACACAACCAAGTATCTTTCATACAATGCTCATACAATAATCATATATTTGTATTAAGCTGCTTTTTGATGAACACGGACAGCAGCTGTTAACATTTGAATTGCTGGTAATACAAAGTAGGTTGGCACCAAGGAGCTGAGGAGGATGGGTGGGGAGATGCTGAGGAGGATGGAGGCAGCAGAGCAGGAAACTCCTCCTTCTGAGGCACAAACCCTCCTAATTCACCCAGAAAGATGCTGGAAAAATAGAAGTAGATGAAGGATCTTCTTTCATCATTAATCTGCTGATTTATTGTGGCAGCACTGCCTTCCCCCATCCCTCACTTGGGGCAGCAGATCCCTGGATTTTGGGTCCTCTACCTGTGAGCAGCACCTGGCAGGTGGAACACCTAAATCACAATTTTGGGTCACCCCGAGGTTGTCCAGCCTCCCAATCCCCATTTTTGTGGCTCACTTTGGACACAAGGAGCAGGTACCTGGGCACCTCCAGGTCCTGCTTCTCACTGAGCAGCAGCTTCAGTTCTTTGGTGCTCAGGAAAACCTCCAGCAAAGACATTTGGGAATTCTTCCTTTTATTACATTTGGCTTCCTAAAAGAAACCACACGTGGGATATTCCCTTCCAGTATTTTGAGCCACAGCTGAGAGGGGCAGCAGTCCTGGATCCACAGCTATCCAGGAGCCACGGGAAGGGAATAATTTGAACCTTCCTGGGTGTTCTGTATGTTCTGGTTGGAAACTCAGTGGGGAAGACTCAGGTGTCACCTGTGGTGTCCATGACCCAGAAGGGGGGGGTGGTGGGTCACCAACCTGGCCAGAGGTCTGTCTGTATGTTCCGCTGGCTCTGGATGGATGTGGGCATCTGGAGGAGGTGCATGGAGGTGGGGTGGTGGACAGGGGTGGCAGGCAAATTTGGGAGGAAAGGCAGCTTGGAGCAGCAGTAGAGAGCCCTGCAAGGTGCTTTTTGTGGGAGCTGGACCTCAGTGTTCCCAAAGTGTTCCCCACCAGTGTTCCCAAAGTGTTCCCCACAGTGTTCCCAAAGTGTTCCCATCAGTGTTCCCAAAGTGTTCCCCATCAGTGTTCCCAAAGTGTTCCCATCAGTGTTCCCAAAGTGTTCCCCATCAGTGTTCCCAAAGTGTTTCCCATCAGTGTTCCCAAAGTGTTCCCATCAGTGTTCCCAAAGTGTTCCCATCAGTGTTCCCACAGTGTTCCCATCCAGAGGAGGGTCCAGGTGGGCTGTGCCAGGCACTGGGCAGGGCAGATGCTGGTCCCCATCCCAGGGATGCTGCTGTGCTGGGGGCAAACCAGCCCAACCCTTCCCTGCCTCCTTCCAAACACCTTTTTCCCCCTTCCAGGAGAGGACAAAGCTGGAAACTGGCTTTGTGTCCCCAGCAGGGTGGGTTTGAGCAGGACAATCCCCTGGTCAGGCATCAAATAGCAGCATGTGAACCATCTGCTTCTTTGACTAAAACACCCAGAGAAAAACTGCTGGATTGGAAAAAGGATATTAATCTGAAAAGCACACAACAAAGCAACTGCAGGGTGTTCCCCCCCCTCGAGCCAGAGCGAGCAGGGAAAGCTGATTACCATGACACACAGGAGCCCTGATCTAATATTCCACTTCAAGATTTGCAAATAATGTGCCCATTAACATTCATTAGCTCTTTAAATAATACCTGCCAGACCTTCCAGGCAAGGAGGAAAGGCCCCTGCGCCCAGAAATCAATCACATAACAGCCTCTAATTGTGCATTTTCCACATCTACACGAAGTTTCAATAAAAACAAGGCAGGACAGGAGAGCAAAGCTGGAGCTGTCACTGCTGGTGCAGAGCTGCTCAGAGCCACCCTTTCCACTCTTGGCTAATTAGCAGCTTTTCTCCGACAGTTGCAGGGGTGCTGGGGGAGGCTCTCTGCAGGAATGTGTCAAGGCAGCCTTTCACCACCCAAAATAGTTCCTGTCCTCCAGCTTGTCAGGGCAGCCTGCAGGGAGAAGTGCCATGGGAAGGAAGGGGCTGGTGTCGTGCCCGTCATGTCCCAGGAGGGGAGATCCCACCTTAATCCCTGGACATGGACAGGTCTGAGGGCCCTCCAGCAGCTCCTGCTGAAGTAACACTCCAGGAGAGGTGTGTGATATCAAACGAAGGGTTTGATATCAAGGTGTGGCCGTGGAGCTGTGATTCCACCTACGAACCTCATTGTAATTCCACCTACCGACCTCATTGCTCTGTGTTTATCTCCCGGGCTCTCTGCCCTCCCACCTCCTCCAGAAAGGGCAGCTCCTCTGCCCAGAGGGATCTGGGAAAGGGATCACACCACTCTTTGGTCGTACTGGTTTTGGATGCCCAAACCAGCACGTTTAAACACTTGGAATAAATCAAATTTCAAGGTGGTAACTGCAAAACTGCTGCACTGAGAGCTGAGCCAGCCACGAGTGTGCTCAGAGCCTGCCAGGGGACCTTGTCCTGTCCCCATTGTGACCATGGCCCAGGCAGAGCAGAGGGTCCATCAGCACAAACACAGAGGTCATGGGCACTGTAAAAACACTTTTATCCTTGGGCTGTGCCTGTGTTGTGGGGACAGAAAAACACGGGGGCAGAATCAGGAGTTATGGGAATTATGGACTTGGGGGCATAAGGAAGGTCAACCAAGAAGGGAGGGGTTGGCAGGTGTGGAGAAACAAGGCCACTGTCACCTTCTGTCCAGCTGATTTCTCCTGAAATCAGTTCTTTGGGTCACCCACCCACCAGCACGACCTGGCTCCAGGATCCAGCTTTGCTCTGAGATGTTTGGACACACTAAATCTAATTAAAAAATCAACCTACCAAAGAGCAAACACCTTCTCAGCAACAAAAGTCGGCCTAACCCTCGTGAGCTGCTCCTGCCACAGCAGTGAGCAGATCAGGGGTGACTTCTGGTTAGTCATCACCTCCCAACTTCAGCCCTGAGTCACCCAGCACTCAGCAAGCACTGGGAGGCACCAGAAAGCTCAAATTAGCTGCCCATGAAAGCTCTCCCTGCATCTTCTCTGCTGTTATTTTAGTGCTTTTCAAAAAGGCTACACCCCCACATAAATTGGTCCCTTTGCTCAAGGCCACGAGGAAGCCCTGAGGCATCAAAGGGGCTGTGGAACATCTTCGTGTTCCTTAGGAAATGGCTCTGCTTGTCACAGATGTTACAGTCAAAGGGAAAACAATTTGGGAAAGGCACATTTTCCATGAGAAAAACTGCGCAGCAGGGAGGCAGCTCTTTATGGCTGTTTAATCAGCCCCAAATGAGTTGGAGCAGTTAATGGACGACCCAGAGTGACTTGTCTGGTTTAATCAGCCAGGTCTGGCCTAACCAGCCAGGTCTGGTCTAACTAGCCAGGTCAAGGAGGGGCAGCAGAAGAAGAATAGGTACTGAAAAAGAGTCTTCACTTCTGCAGGATTAGTGAAAACTCTTCCCCAAACGAGAATATTCTTGAGCAAAGAGGACTGAAGAAATTCCTTCAAAGTGTGAAGGTGAAATACAAAGAGAAATGGGGGACAAACACTTTTTTAATGTGCAAATGATAACTGTGCAATGGAGAAGTGCACAGGAAAAAGAAATAGTTCTGCCTAAGTGCCTCTCTCTGTAGATATTGCAAAGAAATGCAGGAGCAAAATGAGTTTATGAGTGTACTTAAAGGGCAGTGATCTGATGAAGGGGAGAAATACAGAATTAATGTTCTTGCCTGGATTTGTTCACAGATTTACCAAGCAGGGTTTTGCTGGATTGCTCCACATCTCTGGAGAAAAAAAGTAAAAGGCATTTCCAGTTGCAGAGTGTTGCAGTGGATTTGCCATCACACTGATGTGCAAAACAGATGGTGGCCAGCAGTGCTCATGTAGAAAAGAGATTATCTTCACACTGGTCTTTCCCTTCAGTGTCACTCTGCTCTCCACAACTTACTGGGGGACAATTCCCACCTCAGTCCTGCTCTCCATTACTGCTGAGTTCCCACTAATCCTCCCTGCTATCTCTCACCAGCTCCCATCTAATTTGTCCCACCAGCTTCCACAAACCTCTTTAATCTAAAACTCCTGTAAAGGAAAAAAAAAAAAAGAATTATCTGGTTTTTGCTACGTACTCTCCATTCCCTCATCCAACACCTGTGTGGATAAAATCACTATTTAAGTGCTGGTCAAGCCTGGCTGCTTGTTCAGAAACCTTCCTGCCAGGCTGTTTGGATCAGTTATTAAAAGTTTGTGTGAAACTTGTGAACATGTGGTTGTGGGAGGGAAGGATGGAAGTGGCTGGAACAGCCCGAGGGCAGCCTTATTCCTGGGAACTGAGTGTTGTTTGGGAGAAAACAGGGATGTAGGGATCCACCCAACAAGGTTGTGGGGTCTCCATCCCAGGAATCTCATGATGGAGACACAGCCAAAGGCAATGGGGACATGAGCCAGCCCCTAAAAGTCGGATTTAAGGATCTCTGTGAGTCCTTCCCTTCATCCACCGGATCCAGGTGGGACCAGAGTCACAGAGAACAGACACAACCCTATGGTGTCTCTCCAGAGGTGGGAAAAGCTCAGCCTGGATGAATTTCAGGAAGGTTAAATTTATCCCAGAACAAGCACTTGAGCAGTTTTCAGCTCTTTTTCCCCACAGGTTTGGTTTTTTCCCTGTTCCTTCTGCAGTGCCTTGAATCTCCAGCCTCTAATTATTGCCTGCAGTTATAAACATGCACTTCTCCCTGGAAAAAGTCCATTATTTTTTCCCTAAAAAGGAGGGCAGTTAGCAGATGCTTGGGAAGTGTGAACACTTGTAATATATTATTAAAACAAGCTCTCACCCCTCTGCTCTGAAATAGCAACAAACAGGGGTTTGTGGCACTTGCCAGGCTTTGGGGAAGTTTTTGTGATCCTGAGCTGATAGTTTGAGGAACACCAGACTATGTAATTTTCCAGGGAGCTGATGCCAATCCCAGTGCAGAGTTAATCCCTCTTTGAGCCTTTAGAGCAGGAGGGGAAGAGCAGAGACATCAGAGAGCCCTTTCAGATTTCACAATTATCTCCTATCGCTTCAGCTCGGTCCCTGTGGAGCATCAACTGCAAACTCAAGGCCCAAAGGCAGAACTTCAGACAAAAGGCAGCTCCCATCATGTCCTTCCACCTTTAAAACATCAGTACCTGTCATATTTAAAAGCTGGAAGGGGGACTGGATGAAACCACCTGCACCAAATCATCCCGATATAATTCCGGTATTAAAAAAGTCTTTGTGTTATTGTTGGCGGTGAATAAAAAGTTATTGTAGGAAAGGTTATTTTGAAAGCAAAAATCATCATTGTGGTTTTGCTTGATTAAATCCCTCCAGCATTTAAAGAGCCTCATCCCAGTTTAAAGCTTCATTTTTTGGCAAAGCAGCATTTTGAGAGGAAAAAAAACCACCTTCTGAAAGCTGTCTGGCTCCAATGTTTGAGAACCCATAAAAGGGCAGGAAAATGAAGTGCTTGTATTCATTTTAATATATAACCTATTAAATATAAGCAATAAAATGTTAAACAGAACTAAAATATTATATTATTATTAGCATAAGGACCAATATACAAAGCAGCACTGGATATTCATGGAACACTAAAGGGGCTGGTTTACTGCAATGAGCTGCCCAGTAATGTCACTAATCCTTTTGCTACAGAAATGGCCAAATTCAGTCTTTTCCAAGCTGTTTTTCACTATCCAGGGAATGTCAGGGACTTGCTGGGCTCAGCTTGGTCCCTCAGCTGGTTTTGCCTGCACTCACACTGACCAGTGGCTGCTGCCTGACTTGTTTAACTCTGCAAATCACAGAATCACAGACTGCTTTGGGTTGGAGGGGCCTGAAAACCATCTCATTCCATGGGCAGGGACACCTTCCACTGTCCCAGGTTGCTCCAACCTGGCCTTGCAGCAAACCTTGGTGGTAATTCCATACCAACCATTCCCTTAAAATAACTCAGCCCTGGGAGGATTTTGTGTGAAGGTGACACCAAGAACTGCAGGGAAGGGGCCCTTGCAGCTCCTTGAGCTCATCCTGGTGAATTCTTGTCCATTTGACATCCAGATTCATCTTCACCAGAGCCACAGTCTCAGAAACAGCAGAAGGGAGACCATAACCTGAGGCAGATACCAGGGATTTTATGGCTACATTATGGAAGATCCTTTTCCCTATTAATTCAGTGTTATTGGAACTGGGATAAAACTGTTTGTTATATTTGGATTAGAGTGTTAGGCTGTAATCAGAGTAACAGTCTGTAGCTCCACAGGAGAGGTGTTCCCATTCTACCCCAACAACAATTTGGGTTTAACAGGCAGGTGAAGAGGCAGCAGGGCAGACACAGCTCCTGGCTCTTTCAGACAGGGAGAAAATCATCAGGAGACCTTGTTATGGCTTTGAAATGGAGATCCTGGGCCAGCACTGGTGTCTGAACATGCCAGACAAGGATGTCCCAGGTCACTGAGGCTGCAGGTTGGTCAGTGCCTCAATTAACACACATTCCAGGATAACTTGCAGCTGTACAGTTAATTGGAGGTCAGAGATGACTGCAGTTGTCTTACCCAAACTGGTAGGATGCACCTCCTTTTATATTCCCAGAAACACAGAGAAGCCAAAATGCAGCACATGCTTTATTCCCTTCCTAGGAAGGACCAAGAGAAAACGTGTTCCAGGGGGACATTCCCTCATTTTAACCCCTCTGATCCTCTCAGAAACCCCTGAAACCCCTTGGATTAGGAAGTGCCAGGAACAACCAGCATTGCCCAGAAGAGACTGACTAAAGTTCTTTGCTGTCCCTGGAGCACAAAACACCCCAAGGAAAGCTGAGGGAGCAAGGGGTAACAGCCATCAATCCCTCTGGTAATGCCTTAAATCCCACCCTAGAAGAGCATCCCAATCACTTCCTCTGAAATCCTATTTAGGGAACCGCCTCATAAGATGTGAAGCAACAACAATGTGACTTTCATATCACTTTGAGAGAAAATACTTGAATGCACTCATGGTTTATCTTGAGAAACCAGTCCCTGCAAGTGTGAGCCCGAGCTGGAGAACTCACTTTCATGCTGGTTCCAATTGATAAGCCCCAAACCCAGCCTGATAGTTGTGTCTCATTTACCCAAGTGACAAGAGGACTCTTTGTGTCCAAACACTTCCCTGAAAGCACAAACTTCAGTCAAAGCCTTGCCAGGGACTTCAGGTTTTCATGCTGTCCTTGATTTACAAAGAGAGGAGCTGCTGGAGTGGGGGAGCAGTTCTGCTGTGGAGCAGAAAAAGGACCTGCAAAGCTGAAGCTGCCAGGGATCACATGCTCACTTTGCCTGGTTTTATCTGGGAATATTGTTGCCTGCTCAGCAAACCTGTTCTCAAGGGGCAAAAAGCTGCTTTCACAAGAAGTCACAGCCTGTTGACACAGAAGTCGTGCAGTGAATGTGCCGAGCCACCACGGTTTGGCCAAGGGGCTCCTGGTGGGTTATCCCAGGTGGGAAAGCCCTGGAGAGACATAAATCTTCAGTCCTGGGTGCCCATCCTGGTTTTAGGTGCTTTACTAAGCACTGCTTGTGAGCTCGCTGCTAAAGAGCTCATCCAGGGAATGACCGACTGCCTGGAGGCAGAGGATGTGTTTGTGCCCTCGGGCAAGGGTGGGATTTGCCCTGTGCCCCCCTGAGTGCTCTGAGAAAAGAGGTGTGGGATTCTCCAGCCATGGTTTGGGAGCACAGGGAAGTTCCTGGGTCTGGTATGGAATGACAGAATCCCAGGATGTGCTGAGCTGGAAGGGACCCCCAAGGACCATCCAGTGCAAGTCCTGGCCCTGCACAGGCCCATCCCCAAGAGTCACCCCAGGGGCCCCAGAGGATCATCCCAGCCCTCCTGGAGCTCTGGCAGCCTTGGGGCTGTGCCCACTGCCCTGGGGAGCCTGGGCAGTGCCCACCCACCCTGTGGGCAAAGAACCATCTGGTGCTGAGCTCCAACCTCCCCCTGCCCTGACACAACTCCAGCCATTCCCTGCCTCCTGGCCCTGGTCCCCCAGAGCAGAGCTCAGTCCCTGCCCCTCCTCTGCCCCTGCCCAGGGACTTGTCCCTGCAATGAGGTCTCCCCTCAGGCTCCTCTTCTCCCCCTCAACACATCAAGTGCCCTCAGCTGCTCCTCACACCTTCCCCTCCAGGCCCTTCCCATCTTCATTCCCTCCTTTGGATACTCTTTAATGTCTTTCCCATATTGCGGTGCCCCAAACCACCCCAATATTCCATGTGAGGCCTCCCCAGGTCAGAGCAGAGTGGGACAATCCCTTCCCTTGTCCTGCTGATGCTGTTCCTGATGCCCCCAGGACAGGGTTGGCCCTCCTGGCTTCTCATCTGCTGTGTCTCCTGCAGAACTTGCAGATTAGGTCCCACTGGGGACAAACCATGGCTTTAAGGACACTTGGATGCAAACAAATCCCACCAGTCCTGGTGCCACTTCCAGTGCCAGCTGACGTGGGCACAGACACTCTGCTGGGACAGCAAGGGGCTGGTGAGGGCACTGCACCTTTCCAGGACATTGCAGGTACAGCTCACCCTGCTTATGCAGCTGATTTAATTCCTTAGAACTGCTTTAATTCCTTATATTCATCTGTTTTAACAAGTAGAGTTACAACTTGTCATCTCACATGTTACAGGCATGGTCGAGTGGCCCGTGTTTTGTTCCCTGTAACTTCTTATTTTCTTGGTTAATTCTATTTTGTCTAATAAAGTGCTTTAATTTACTCTAATTTCCATATTGTACTGTAGCTAAAGAACAGAGATAAAGAGAGCTACAAGAAACTTTGAATAGATAATTGGTTAATTAAAACAACTTAACTGGTATGTGGTTTATAACATATTGTTCTCACAGAAGCCACAATATGGGGAACTGCTCTGGATAGGTAATTCCAACTTCCAGCTGCTTTTTATGAGTGTATACTATAAAAGGGCTGGTAATTATGAAGTTCAGATAACTAGGCTCCCTTTTTCAGACAGATTTGAGCTGCTTTGTATTAAATCCTTATCCAGTCTTGTCTCCCTCTCCACTAAAGACAATTTGTAGTTGTCATGGGAATTTACCCACTGCACACCCACCCACCCTCTGCTATTGCAGGACCTGTGTGAAGCATCTCCTGTGGAAAAGACACATTCAGAGCTGGCTCAGAGCTTCCTGCAAGAAGTTTGGATCAAGTAGGACACTCTGGAGAGAGGGGAAATTGCTGCTCCAGGCAGAAGGTGCTGGGGAGGACAGGATGGGATCAGGGTTGGGCTGGTGGCACTGGGAACCTGCAAACCCCAGCAGTGCCAGAGAGCCCACAGGGACAGGGATTAAGGAACCAGGCCTGGAAAAAAGTGGGAAGGGAAGGTTTGGGATGAGAAGTGGTTGTGCAGAGTTTGCTGCCACCCCAAAATCAATGAGCCACCTGCCTAAACCAAGTCTGGAAAGAAGGATCTGCCTCAAGGACATCCTGGGCAGGGGAAGAGCTGTTAATGAGCCTTTTAAACATTCTCTTCTGTCTTATCTGCTTCTTTTCAAGCCCTTTCAGTGTATTTTCTGTTCCACGTTTATGCTGGGTCGTCTTTTCAAGAAGGAGGTCTGGGCAGAACCACCAAAAATCTCTGTGTCCCAGCAGCCTGGAGTAGCTGGAGATGCTCCTGTGGGCATCTTTTTGGGTCACTTTACTGAGCCTCTGGCTGTGACTTCCCCAAAAGTTTGGTCTGAGAGATGCCCCCTGACTTTCCACAGGAGAAATACAGCCTGTGTTTGAGCTGGACATGAAAGCACTGAAATTTATCTTCCTGATGTGTCTGTGTGGCCTATGAACCCTTCTGTGGTCATTTTAACAGCCTTTCAGAGCCCTGGATACCTGCAGTAATGGCCTAAATTTAAATTGAAGGCCACCTGCAATAGAAGAGTGGGTGGGAATAGTGACTTGGCATCAGGCAAGTGCTCCCTGGAGGAAGGAAAACAGGACCTAAAGCTCTGCTCAAAACAAACAGAATAAAAAGAAAGAAATAACAGGCAACTCTGCTTTATTTCTCAGTTCCAGGTGATTTAAGTAATTGGAAAATCATAGTTGTGAAACAAGTCTTTGCAGAGCATCATAATCAGCCTCCCAGCTCAGCAGGGCCCAAGTGCAGCAGAATGGCTTTAAAGACCCCCTGAGCAAAGTGCTTTTCTGGGGGAGATGTGGAGTTTGGAGATGGGAACAGCACTTCCTCCAGAGAAATCTGAAGCCTGCAGGCCCATAAGGATGCAGGGATTCAGGGAATGCTTGGGAGATTTGCTGCCAGACCCCGTCACTCCAAGGTCCTGCTGCTGCAGGAACACGAACTGCAAATGAGGTGTGACATTTTTGTGGTGCAAAGAAAACTGTGAGCATGTGGAATATCATCCCCTCAGCTCTGGGAGGTTTAGGGAGGCACTGTGGGCTTGGAGAAGGGAGATGAGTGCTCACACAGCTGAAGCCAAGCCACGCTCAAGTGACACCTACAGAAGGGCTGTGTCTCCCCGAGTGATGGATTTGGATCACACAAACTCCCCTTCACGTTATTAATTTTGACTCAGTGCTCTGAATTCTGCTCTGAGCAATCCATAATCTCCAGCCAAATAATCATAAAGGCCCTGCTGGCCTTAAAACATATGTCTCTGACAAGAGCAATAAACCTATTTATTACTATTGTGGCCACTGAAGAAGAGACCTTGTGATGTGAGCAGCACATCAGCCAGATTTCCTTGTAAAGGGAGCCTTGCCCAGCATTTATGACATGGATGAGAGCAAAATATTACTCTTCAAATCTACTGATCATGTATGTGGGCATTTAAATATTAGAGACAGTTCCTGCTATGAAGACTGAGAGGGGAAAAAAAAGACATAAAATGAGATTAAGACAGAGGGATATAAGTTACTCCCATAAAAGTAGCTCAATAAACTGAGCTCAAGTCTGTGCATCCACGAGCATCCCACGACTATAAACCCAGGGATAGATTAGGAGCAGGTCAAAAAAGCTCAAGGAAGGGAAAAATGTTGCTTCAGCAAACACAGGGTTTGCCAAAATGCCCCAGCCAGGGCACCTACAAAAGCTTTAGGACTAACAAGAGTCTATCTCTGGTGCTCGTTGGAGCAGAGCAGCCACTGCCCCAGAGGTTCTGAAGCAATAAATGTATTGGCAGAGTAATGATAACATGTTTGCAGTAGAAAATTGCCTATATTGAGGCAGTGTCATGCTATAACTCCCCAACAATAACAGGCAGGCTCGGAAATAGGCAAAGAAACAGATTGGGGGGAAGATTTTCAGCTTTTAAAGGGAATTAAACCAAATGGAAATCACCAGCAGTGCACAAACTGAAACGCTCTGCACAAAACCAGAGGGGCAGGATGGGCTCCTTGGGGGGGTCTTTATATATTTAAAGACACAAATGGACAGGACCAAAGAGGCTTTACAGCCTCAGCTCCAGTGCTACATAAAATTAAGAGACTTGTAGGAGTTAATTCACCATTGCATATGCAGAGAGAAGAGCTGTAATAAAAATGAACGTGCTCCTCGGCCAGTATTTATTCTTCAAATGTTCCCACTAAAATCCTGGCTACAACAGCAGCAGAAGTGCAAAAGGACTTTTATGGGGGGGGGAAAGTAAATCATAAGAGAAGGAGAGCAGAGGAAATGAGAGAGATGGAATTCCCCTGGGGAAAAAGGGATATGAGCAGTGCCAGAGCAAGGCAGCTTTGCTGGTGTTACAGATCATAACACCAGTTTTAGGATCTTTCCCCCTTCTACCCACATAATTTGGAGGTTGTTATGTGTCTGCTCTGGAAGAGGCTCCAGAGCAGTGGATTTCAGGGAATATTAGTCAACTGGGAGTACTCAAATCCCATTTTTGCCCTCAACCCACTGTGCCTCCCTTCACAGGGAGGATAAACCCACTGACACACAAAAATATTATGAATCCTAAAGTCTGGGCTAGTTCTGACAAACAGAATAACACACCACACTCTGCATTTCCAAATATCTATTTATTGGGCAGCAAATAGCCTTTACTAGACACATATAATTTCATTTGCTCACTTCCTTCCATAAAAAAGTTTATTGGGCCTGAAATACTTCCCATGAGCTTATCAAAGGTAATAATATTGATGTGATTTGATATGATTTGGTTTAAGGTGCTTCAGGCCCCACCTGTTTCCCCCAATGGCTCAGATTTCAGGAGGGAGGGATGGGGAGCCTCTGGCACCAGGAGAAATGAAGCACAGAAGGGAGGGTACAGCATATTTGGGATGTTAAGAGTGACTCTTCAGCATCAAAGCTGTCCTACTTCCAGAGTCTTATCATATTTGCCAAAGCACAATTCAGGGAAAAGGACTTCAGCACAAATCACACTCCACTGGAAGACTTGGTAATAAATAAATTACATCCCTCTTCTAGAAACAATTTCCCATGATCAATAATGAATAAAAAAAAAAGTCAGGTCCAAAGCAGAGCTGTGACAGTGTGGCACACAAGTGAGTGGCAGAAAGGATTTTGCTGCAGCAGCAAAATCAGTGCCTGATAAAACATCCCATCTCCCCAGGACTCCAAAGGTGCTGGAAAACAGGAGGAAAAAATTCACCTCCCAACAAGAGCTTGGCAACATGTTTTGAATAAAGAGCCTTTTCCTGGGCTCAGAGGTGCTGCTGTGCACAGGGAAAACACATGGATGCAGGGATGGGGCAGGGAACTGTGTGTTCCAAGGGCAGGAAGGGTGTTGGGACATGGATGCAAGGTCATGGAAATGCTTCCTGGAATTCCATGTGCCTCTGGAAGCAGGCTTAGCTGGGAATTAGCTCACTTAGGGGTGAGACCAGAGATGGGATGTCTCCATATCCTGGTGCCTCTGATGTGCAGCCCATTCTCCTCTCTGCACTTTGGGGACATGCCAAGATTTAATTGTCATTTGCTAAAGGCATTTTCAACATGCACAGCTGAATTTCAGCTCCTCCACCTGTCTTGAGAGGCCCCAGCTCATACTTATTCTGTGAAAAAGCTTAGGAGAGTGGGTGTGATAGGAAATAAAAGTCCAAAGAGCTCCTGTGGAGCACTAACAGTGCATGAAAATTTGTATAATGGGGAGGAACTGCTCCAATTTATATCTGAATAACCTGTATATAAAGTGTTAGGAGGTCCAAAAAAGAATGGTTTGGGTTGGAAGAGACCATAAAGATCATCCCATTCCACCCCTGCCATGGGCAGGGACACCTCCCACTATCCCAGGTGGCTCCAACCTGGCCTTGGACACTTCCAGGGATGGGGCAGCCACAGCTTCTCTGGGCACCCTGTGTCAGGGCCTCCCCACCCTCACAGCCAACAGTTCCTTCCCAATATCCCATCTAACCCTGTCCTTTGCCAGTGTGAATCCATTCCCTGTGTCCTGGCACTCCAGGCCCTTGGAAATAGTCTCTCTCCATCTTTCTTGTGGCTTCTCCAGGTCCTGGAAGGCCACAATCAGGTCACCCCAAAGCTTCTCCTCTCCAGGCTGAACAATCCCAGTTCTCCCAGCCTTTCCTCCCAGCAGAGCTGCTCCAGATCCCTGGTGTCCAGGGCTGACCTGATCCTTCTTTAGAAAAGCCTTTGATTTGCTGAGGACAATCTTGGCTCTTGCTTAGACATAACCGAATTCTGCAGTGAGAACATGGAGCCCAATTTCTGGACCACATCCTTGAGCCCAGACCTTGTTATCCTGCTCATCCCTGAGCTCCCAGGCTGCCAGGGCTCAGGAAATCACAGAATTCACAACTATTATGGGCTGTCACTTAATGGAAAGACTCAAAGCAGGCATCACCTTCTCGGATAAAAACAGACCCACAGAAACAAATGTTTTTTGGTGACCACACTTTAGTTTCAGTGACTCAGCTACAAGCAGAAGAATAAAGTGAAAATCTTGCTGTAAAGCCCTGTAAGAACCCATTGCACAAAGCTGAGAACTTGTGCCTCAACTATGTGAGAAAAACAACCAATTAAAAAAGAAATAAAAGAAGAAAAGGGGTAGAATTGGGAACTGTCTCGAGAACAGTTATGATGCCAAATCCCAGACCTTCGAAGGGATTTGCTGGGTTTGACAGCACCTTGATGGCTCTCCCAGCCTGGAGCAGAGCAGCTCTCACCCCCAGCTTGCACCCAAGGGCCAGCTTTGGTTTCCAGCCTTCCTCACACCCCAAAATGTGACAATTAAAGAGCTCCAACCAGCTCCTCTTCCCCACTAACAGGGGTGAGTCAGCTCTGAGAGCAGCACTGAGCTGGAGCTCAAGGAAGAAAGGAACTGGGATGATGAACAGGCAGCTGCTCCTCTGCCAGCACAGGGAAATAAGCTTTTAAATCCCCTCTCCCTGGTTTTGTGCTAAAACCAAGCACGACCCAGTGAGTCAGCCCACCTCCCTCTGAGGCTGCTGTGGCTGCAGCCTGGGGCTGTCAGACACCAGCTCAGCTCCAGGGAGAGCTGCCCAGCACTTCCAGAGGACAGGCAGCCCCCAAAGGATCCACCTCCTACATCCCATGCCAGATTTCTCCTCCTCTGGATGGGAAATGATGGGAAACTGCCATTGATTTATTGGGCAAAAACCCTCTTGTTGCAGGAGCCCCAGACAATTGCACACTCCCAGTCTTTCCAGATTTCTCCTCTGAGTCCCTGGGGTTTGTAGCATTTGGTATTTCAGACTTGGAGTTAAGTATATTAAATGGAATTAAAGTATATTAAAGCTCCAGGATGTATGTCCCTCTAAAGCCCTGGATCCAATAGGAAGGGTTGGGTGGCACCTTCTTGGTGGATCTAACAGGGGATGTAGTTAGTATTCCATACTGGAATTCAGATGATCCTGAGGCCTCAGGGATCAGGAAGAATTATTATTTCTGCCTCTTGATGTGGAATTTGGGGATTGGGTTTGGTTTTTCCTTCTGTAACCTCAGCAAGCAGCCACAGGTAAAGGTGGATTTGGGATGGGAAGATGCATCTTGCTCCCAGATTTGACCTGTTTGGGATCAAGAAGGAGTTTTTCCTTAATTCAAGGGTCATAGGGATGCCTTTCTGTTTCCCACCTTCTTCTGTAAGAGAGAACCACAGTCTCAAAGGCCACCTGGATGTTTTTATTGGGCAAATCCCCTCCTGCTGCAGGAGCCCAAAGCAGTGACACATTCCCAGTCTCCAGATTTCTCCCTCTGACTCATTGTTTTTTGTAGTATTTGGTATTTTAGACTTAAGTATCTTGGAGGATTATCTGTGCCTTGTGAAGCTCCTCTGAACCCCTGGTTTAATTTCTATTTCAGAGTTTCTCAGTGGCCCCATCCATCCTGTTCCACCACCATCAGATGATTGAGAGAGGTACCCAAGAACGTCATTCCAAAGTTTATCCTTCCTGATTTACAAGAATTTACCAAAAACACTCCAAAAAATCCTGCTGAGTGGCCATAACATGCTGTTATAATAATGTTCTCAATTAATTATTGGCTATATTTTTACCAGCTGTCCTGCTATTTTATGGAGGAACAGTGTTGAGAAAAAGAACTTCAGCAATTTCATTCTGGTCTTTGTTTTGCCCAGCATTCCCTTCTCCCCATCCTCTGTAACTTTCCCAGTATTCCACATTATTATTACATATTATTAAGCCCCAAGTTCCCCAGGAGTTTCTCCAAAACACTTGGAAGCCCATTGCTCAGCATCCCTAATTTAGATGCATTTGACTCAATAATACAATTTAATAACTACCATAGTTACAGTTTAGAATGAAAAATACCTCATTAGCTCTGTAAACTTGCAATATAGTGTCCTTTTGGCTTTTTTTAATTACTAAGCAGAAATATTTTTGGAACATATTTAAGTTTCCAGCAACACTACCATCAATTTTATCATTCCCCCTTAGCAATGGGCCTTCCACCACCATTAGATCCTTTTTAATTCCTATTATCAGGTTTCTTTTAGTCCTAACACTTCGCTATCTTCTTCTTTTGTTCTTTACTTCCTTAACCACATACTTTCAAACAACACAATAGCTCAGCTTAAAAGGTAAAGCCCAGATAATTGGTGCTATATTAATTATTTTCTCTTCCCTCCTTTTTATAGGTGTGTCTGCACTAACAGCCCCTGTCACCTGCATTTAAAGGGACAACTTTACCTCTGACAATGTCATTTATGCACAGAAATCCTGCCAAGGCACTGGCAGCCATCCAGCTGCCAACATTATCCATAGGAATAGGGAATCTGGGAAGTGCTTTCCATGGAGGTGTCGCCTCACAGAGCCAGTTATTCCTTGTTGGCAGGATTTGGGTTGGCAGGACAGGTCCAACACAAAAATTATCTGTATTTATTTATTTTTTCACAGCAGAATTGTTGGTCTTTGGTGTCTCATTGAACTTGCAAGAAAAATCTCTCTGGGAACAAACAAGTTCCTTTATGTTTTCCTTCACCATCACGTTGCAAAGGAGAAAAACAGCATCTCCCACTCTGGTCCCCCTCTCTCCCTGCAAAATTGGGGGGAAGCTCTTTCATTCCCTGTGGGAATGTAGGGTCTGGATGCCCATCAGGTGGTACCCATCTGCCACATCAGCCTTTTGCTGGTGTCACCCTGACATGTCCCTCCCAACTGTCCCCCAAGGGTGGCTCCAGCTGAGCAGGACAGGACACGCTGGCACCAGCAGTTGTGTCCCCACTGGAGTGGGAGGAGGAGGAGGAGGATGGACCAAGAATCTTTAAGGACAAGGACAGCTTTTAAAGGCTGCAGATGTCACAGTTAGGGGCTCATCTTTAGGGGAAGATGGGGCTCATCTTTAGAGGAAGTTGGGAATCATTTGGGGGGAGGTGAGAGTCATCTTTAGGGAGAAATGGGAGTCATATGTAAGGGGAGGTGGGATTCTTTTAGGAGAAGATGGGACTCATCTTTAGAGGAAGATGGGAGTCATATTTATGGGGAGATGGGAATCATGTTTGGGGGGAGGTTGGATTCATCTCTAGGGAAAGATGGGAGTCGTATTTAGGGGAAGATGAGACTCACCTTTAGGAGGAGGTGGGACTCATCTTTAGAGGAAGATAGAACACATCTTTAGGGGGAGATGAGATTCATATTTAGGGGGAGATGAAAGTCATGTTTAGGGAGAGGTGGGATTCATTTTTAGGGGAAGATGGGATTCATCCTTAGGAGGAATTGGAACTCATCCTTAGGGGGAGATGGATGTCATATTTATGGGGAGGTGGGACTCATATTTAGGTGAGGATGGGAGTCATATTTAGGGGGAGATGGGACTCATCTTTAGGGTGAGGTGGGACTGCTGCCACACCAGGAGCAGAGCAGTGGGTTTGCCCAGAGAAGCTGTGCCAGGAGCCTTCAGAAAAACACCAGCCTTTTCTGGGCTGATTCAGGGCTTCTCTGCACTCCTGCAGGCACTTGAGGCACTGGTTTCATAAATGGTGCTTTTATTTGGGTGAACTCCCCAGCTCCACTGCCCTCCTGGGCCTGAGTCTCTCAGGGGGGACAGAGGAGCTCAGGGAGAAGAGGGGATGGAGAAGGATCAGGAGGATGGAGCAGGAGCAAAGGGATGGAGCAGGAGCAGAGGGGATGGAGCAGGAGCAG
>WEIV01024968.1:0-12039 GCA_013390005.1 Calyptomena viridis | reverse complement strand
CAGGAGCAGGGGGATGGAGCAGGAGCAGAGAGATGGAGCAGGAGCAGAGGGATGGAGCAGGAGCAGGGGGATGGAGCAGGAGCAGAGAGATGGAGGAGGAGCAAAGATGCCCAGGGACAGACCAGACAGGCTGGGAAAGCCCTCCTGGAGGCTCAGCCAGACCCAAGAGCTGCCCTCCCCCTCCCCAGTGCCTCCCCCCAGCTCTCTCTGCACTCCCTCCCCTGCCCTCCGGTTCTCCAGCTATAATCAAATCATAACTTTTATTAAATTCGAGATTACTTTTTAATGGAATCAATTTCTTGTGTGGTGTTTTTCCCTTCTGCCCCACGGCTCAGCCACGCTCTGCACTTCTGTGGTTTGTTTTTTTTTTGGTGTGGTTTTGTAGGGTTTGTCTCTGTTTTTTCTCTCTGCTGCTGCCCCAAAGCCAGACCCCAGCTCTGGGGAGGACTCACAGCCCCTGTCCTGGCAGAAGAGTGGGACAACACTTGTCCCCTTGCCTGGTGTTCCCAGAGCAGATATTCCTGCAGAGGAGCACTGCAGGAACAACAGGGTTTTCCCACTTTGCAGTGGGGATGGAATCACCTTGCAGAGGGTCCCATCCTCTTCATCATCCCATGTTTGAAGTCAGGAATTCAAGCCAAGCTGCTCACGTGCCTGACCAGGCTCTGTGAGGATTCCCACTCTGGGAAGGGCTCTCTCCATGTGTCTTGGACCACATGGATGTCACCAAGCACAGCAGCTCCAGCTTTCCCACCTTCATGGCTTTTCAGTTTCCTGATAATTCCCCAAATAACTTCAACTTTGTAGTTTTATGTAACTTTCTCCTCATCTTCCCCACCTCCCCTTCTGCTGATTCTCTTTCTTCAACAACACCTACAGATTGTATTATACCCTCTGATGCAAAACCCCCATTCTGCTTTCACTTGTAACCATCTAATGACAACAAGAAAAATAACAGTGACAGCTTTTATTTGTTATATTCTTGAAAAGGAATTTCACATCCTTGGATCTCACATATGAATGTTGTGGATTTTGCATCTTTCTTGGTTAGTAACTGTGTTTTCTAAATCCTTGTTTGGGGACAACAGGTCAGGCTGGGTTGTTGTTGGTTCAAGACCTGACTCTAATCCAGGCATTTTCCTCACAAAAACTTCTCTCAGTTTGTAAAACCTGAGCTTTGCAAAGATGGATGTTCTGTTGAGGTGGAGCGTGGGCTCAGCTTTGTGCTGTCTGTTAGAGAGTTTCATTGAATTTCTTTGGGAATTTAGATTTCATTCCACCAAAACAAATAGAGCTGCATTAGCTGGAGTGATTTCTTTGGATGAAGCTGGAGCAGCAAGTGCTGAGCTGAGGGATGTGCCCTGAGGCTGGAGGAGATCAGGCCCAGCCTGTACCCAACAGGCAGCACTGACATACCAGGGGGTACAGACCACACTGGGGGTTAATCCTGCAGGACAACCACCAAAATACTCTCTAACAACACCTTTTCCTTCCTCCAGCCTGTTTGAGGTTCCTGAGCATCCTAAATATTTGGCCTGAGCACAATCCCTGCCACTGTGTTCATCCCACCACAGAGGAGGGACATGGAGCTGCTGGAGAGAGTCCAGAGGAGGCCCCAGGATGCTCAGAGGGATGGAGCAGCTCTGCTGGGAGGAAAGGCTGGGAGAGCTGGGATTGTTCAGCCTGGAGAGGAGAAGCTTTGGGGTGACCTGATTGTGGCCTTCCAGGACCTGGAGGAGCCAAAAAGAAAGATGGAGAGAGACTATTTCCAAGGGCCTGGAGTGACAGGACAAGGGGGAATGGCTTCATCCTGCCAGAGGGCAGGGATAGATGGGATAAGAAATCCTTCCCTGTGAGGGTGGGGAGGCCCTGGCACAGGGTGCCCAGAGAAGCTGTGGCTGCCCCATCCCTGGAAGTGCCCAAGGCCAGGTTGGAGCCACCTGGGATAGTGGGAGGTGTCAGTAAAACCCAATATAATCTTACCCCACCGACCCTGGCATGTTCAAGTTTAAGAAAGAGCATAAGATTCCACCTATTGATTCAGGTTTTGGTGCATCTGCTCTTGCTGTAACTAAAATATCTTCCATGGCTGAGCATCCAGAGCCAGGAGTGGGTTGTCCATAATTAACACATCTCTAGGAGAGTTCACAGCATTTAACTCTTTACAAAACAGCATCAAAGGCCTCTTTCCATTCAGGATTTGAAGGAGATTTTATATTGTTCTTTGCAGCCTTCCTAAGATGGGAATCCAGAGCTCTTTCTCTAAACTGGAGAAATATCTCATGTGGTGACAAGAAGATGAGAAGCTCTAAGTCTGTTGTTATTCAGGTAACTTTCCTCTGTCTCTTCCTTTCAAAGTCTTATGTTATTTTTCAGCCAAGTCCATTCTGTCTGTGTCTGTTCTTAGGAACAAAAGGATGTTGCTCTTTGAGATGCATTTGAAATGCTCTTCCATGGTCATTTATGGAAGCACAAAAATAGATTCAGTCCTGAAGCATGAGACACATCACCAAAAGCTATATATATATGTATGAATAGATATTTGTGTGTGTGTTTGTGTGTAGTCCTTTAAGGATGACATTCCCATTTTTGGCTGTGCATGTGGGGTTTATTTCTGCAAAGGGTGAAGTTTTTCCCAGTCTCACACAAATCACCAGGACTGAGGGAGCTGCAGTTCTGTAGCTCTGCCTGTAATTAATAAATCATCTAAAGAGCAGAGAGTAACAGGTCCACTTTGAGGTCCAACAAGAGACTTCTAAGTATAGAAGCCTTTAAAAAATTAAAAGAAGAAGTCCATTTTGGTGGCCTCTCCCAGCTCCTGTGTTTCTCTTGCTGGAATCCACAGGGAAGCTCAAGTTTTGTAAACCTGAGCCCTCCTGCAGGTTCAGCAGATAAGAGTGGGAATTGGGCACGGTTCCAGATTCCAGGAGCTCTGGGAAGGATGAGCCCCCTTTCCCAAGGATGGGGTTGGTGATATTGCCATGGCTTTTCCCATGCTCTGCTGGAGCAGCCAGGCCTGTGACAGCAGCATTCCAAGCACTCCCTTCCTGGCTGGTTGCAGTGATCAGCTCTCTCTGTTCCACTCCTCAATCAAACAGATAAATGCTGCTGCTTCCATCCAGCTTTGTGCAGTCAAATTCCAGCAAAAGATCATTTCCCACAAACCCATCCTTATCACACGGGTGTCCTTGGTGACCTGGGCAACCTTTTCAGCTGCCTTGGCTTCCTGACACGTGGCTGACAAACCACCTTCCTGCCCTGCTCCTGCCTCATTTGGGAATGCACTTTTCATCATCCAAGGAACCTGAGCTACATATCCCCATAATTACCTGCCTGGGGCTGGTGGCTCCTGGTTCCAGCTGTGTTTGCCCCCTGATGCTCCCATTTCTCCTGAGACCTCACTGCCACAGTGGTCCCAGCTCTTTCCAGACTGGGATGTGCGTGGGAAGTGCCGTCCCAAGTCACACTGACATGACAAATATCTCACCAAGCAGCCTCTGGGCTGTTATTCCCCACTGAATGAAGAATACAAATGGTGTCCCTTAGGAAAGCCCATTTTTCAGTGACACTTTCTGGAGGACAGCCTGTCCTTCCTTTAAAGCCATCCCAGCGTAACACCCCGAGACAAACATTATGTAAATGGCTTTTCTCCAGCCACAGAAATGCAGCTCCTTTTTGTGCTTCATCAGGTCATTGGCATAAAACATCAGAGCAGGCTCTGAGATTTGCATCCTTCCCAGCACAGGCTGTTTTCCACTTCATGCCTGGTTTCCCTTTTGGGGTTTTTAGGAGCCTGGACTTGCTCTTTCTCCTCAGACCCCACTGGTGCCCCAGATCTCCACACTGGGGTGTGGATGCTCTGTCTCCATCCCCGAACCATCCACACCTCCAGGGAGGCTGCCTGTGGAAGAGAAGAGAGGAAAAATAACTGGAAAGGCTGAATGGATCCTTGGTGTCACACCATCCTCAGCCCTTTGCTTTTGTCCCCATGGTGGTCACAGGTCACTTTTCCTCAGCTGTTCGTGGGTTGCTCCAGGACTCCAGGACTGGGATGAGGATGATGTTCCCAGCATCTGCTCAGGACAGGCCTCAGCCCCTGGGAAAGTGCTCATCCTCTCAGACAATAAATACACCCAGTACACTCCATGTAGCAAGAAAAATGTAGAGTTTTCTTAAAACTGAACCTTCCCTGCCAAAATTCCTTGAATTGTAGTGTAATGACCCGTGTATCCTGTTTTCCAAAGGTGCCCACAGGATGTGGGGATTTATGTGGCTTTCCCAGTTGTTCATGGTTTATGGATGTGCCTTTTAGTGGTGTTTCTGCAAATGGTCTGTGGCCTCTGTGTCGATTTCCCAGAGCTCCTGCCCTGCCTGTTGCTGAGCTCTTCTTCCCAGTCTTCCCAGTCTTCCCAGTCCAGACAAACCAGAGCCTCCAGCTCCTGAGATTTCTTCCTCGAACCTTTGTCCCAGCCATTTGCACCCATCACTGAGCAGAAGGGTGAATGAGGACTTCCAGCACTTTCTGCCATGGAAGGTCTCACTCCGAAGGAACATCACATTTCTCATCCCATTTCACTCCATTTATGAGGAATTCCCTCCCATTCCAGTAAAGGAAGAATAACAACAGCAATAACTGGTGGTCAAGGAGGTCAGTGGCATCAGGAGGAGCATTTGCAGCAGGTCAGGGAGGGGATGCTGCCCCTCTGCTCAGCCCTGGGGAGGCACATGTGCAGGGCTGGGGGCAGCTCTGGGCTCCTCAGCACAGCAGGGCCATGGAGCTCCTGGAGCGGGGCCAGCGGAGGCTGCGGAGATGCCCAAGGGCTGGAGCATCTCTGTGCCCAGGAAAGGCTGAGGGAGCTGGGGCTGTTGAGCCTCCAGAGGAGCCCCTGAGAGGGGCCCCCATGCCTGGGGGTCAGGGGGGGCAGGGAGGGGGCCCAGGATGGAGCAGGCTCTGCTCGGGGGGGCCCAGCAATGGCACCAGAGGAACGGGCAGCAACTGATGCCCAGCAAGTTCCAGCTGGACGGGAGGAAGAACTTGTTGGCTGGGCAGTGACCCAGCCCTGAGCAGGTTGGACAGAGAGGGGCTGGAGTCTCCCTGCCTGGGGATATTCCAGAGCCACCTGGACACACTCTGTGCCCTGTGCTGTGGGATGGCCCTGCTGGAGCAGGAGGTGGGACTGGGGGACCCACTGTGGGCCCTCCCAGCCTGACCGAGCCTGGAATTCTGTGGGTTCAGTAGTTTGTGAGAAGAACTTTCCAATTCCTTTTCCTATGCCTGGAAACCTCTGCTCTCCTCACTGTGTGTCCCTTCTCACCCATTCAGGTGGGGAAGCTGATCCAAACACATGGACTGTCCTGCCAGGGACCAAAGGGGACACGAGACCCTCACCATGTGCTCCCAGGATGAGAGGAACATCCTGGGTGATGCCTCTCCATCCCCTAACGTGATGTACCTGTAATTCCATTTCCTTGAAATATGAAAAACACAGGAAATATATAATTATACTGCCTATATAGTAATATATAAGTAAATATAGAGCTTCCTTGGAGGAAAGCACTGCAGGAATACTAAAAGTGAGTTGTTGGGTTTGACAGAGTACAATGAGTACCTGACTTCATTACTCTGTTGAAATACAGACTGCTCGAAGGCATTTTGATAATTATTTGTGTCATACATTTATTTATTTATTTATTCTGACTTTAAACCAGCCTGAGTATCATGTGCAAAGCTACTCACACTGTGGGAGGTGTGTAGGAAGCTGCAACAGTTCTCTAATTCTTTGTGAAACAAAAATAGTCATAAGAACTTGGTCTTTTTTTTTATTTTAATCCTGAAAATGAACATTTGTAATCACTGTTCTACTGAGAAGCCTCTTAACAAATTCCTGCAAACTCTGCTGAAAACAAACGCAAGGAAATTTCACCCTGGAAAACATTTTGCAAAAAAATAATGGGCGAATTTGAACACATTAAATCAATTTTTTTTGCATCCTTGGCAGCAAGAGCCTCGCTTGAATTCCTGTTAAGCTCTGGGAAGGCTGTTCTGTGTCAAGGAAGACAAAGTCAGCCCCTTTGGATTTACTTTCACGGATGCCAGGCTTCTAATGAAAAGCCCAGATCCAGCAAACCCTCACCAAACTAGTGGGTTTCAAAGGGCTCCTCCTGTACAAATTTGGTAATTAAAAATCTGCAAAACCAGCACAAAAAATTTTAAATGGGTTTAGGCCAAAAAACCTTATTTGAAAACTCAATTCCCAGCCTGTTGGGTTTAATAGTCAGCGTGGCCAGGAGGGCACCACTCCCCTCAGTGGTGTCTGCAGGCAGGAATTGCCAGTGTGGGATGTGCTAAAGGTTGTAGGATGGCCACGGAAATTAGGGAATTAGGGATAATACAGCTTCTGAATCAGCAGCAGGATTGCAGGTCTCAAGTGTGGAGGAAATGAGGAGACAGTTTGGGATGGAACTGGAGCTGCCTTGTGTGTCTGCACCTTTTGTTTTAAAAATATCCATGATTTCTTTTATGTTTTGGCCAGTGGAAGGTGTTTTTTTTAGGAAAGGGGTTGTTCCCTGTGAGGGTGGGGAGGCCCTGGCACGGGTTGGGCAGAGAATCTGTGGCTGCCCCATCCCTGGGAGTGTCCAAGGCCGGGTTGGAGCCACCTGGGATAGTGGCAGGGAATGGAAAGGGATGAGCTTTAAGATCCCTTCCAAGCCAAGCTTTTCTCTCATTCCAAGTATAATCTCCCAAGTCCATGGGAAGCTGCAGATGGGGCTCCCTGGGAGCCACCAGCCCATCACTCATGGCTGGGGTCTGACTCCCCCAGATTTGTGCTCCCACTGCTCTGATTGTTTTCCCTGGGAGACTCCAGGCAGGGAAAACCTTCCCCTCACCATCTCCCCCGGGCATTATCCAGGCTGGTGCTCCATGGGGCAGCAGGATCCATGCTGGCACGGTGATGGTGGGTCTGGCTCCCCTGGCTGTGCTGCTCCAAGACTCCAGGGCACTCTGGTATTGCCTGTCAGGGAGATTGGTGGGATCTGAGCTGCCAAACTTCCCGAGCCATTTACAAAGTGCTGTTTGCCCCCCCCCGCTCGGCGGTGATGAATGGAGTTATTATATCTGCACAATCTTATCCTGCCCCCCAGCAAAACTCAGTGGGGAATTGAATGTTGCTGGGGAAGGCTAGGGAAGCACACGGAGCAGTGCTCACATTTGTCTTGCAGGGAGAGGAGGAACTGAGGGCTGCAATAAGCAGCATTAAATAGCCAAACGTGCTGGATTACGGCTCAGCAGCTCCTGCCTGCTCTGGTTTTCCAGTGGGTTTCCATTGCCTTCCCATCAACTCAGGCATCCTGGTGATGGGGATGGTGGCTGGGGTTCTCTTCTCATCTTCTCTCACGATTCTTGTGTGTCTCAGGTGGACAAAGACCCCGGTCTGTGGTGGAGTCACCTCATTCCACAGGCACTGGGAGCAGTGGATGATGTTCACAGGCTCTTTTCTCTCCACTGCACCAATTCCCTGCTTTGGGAGATGTGTCTCCACACCAATGAAGACCTGGTGGAAATGACCTTTCCTGCATGCATCCTACAGCACTCAGTCCCCTGCTGCCCTGATGGGGCTAATTAATGAGTAAGAATTAATTAATACCACCAAAGCCCTCGGAAACAATGAATCTCTACACTTACACCCAGTGTTCCCTCTGCAGCTGCACCCAGGATGGACATTTCTGGGGCACAGGAGTCACTCCCAGTTAACATGAGGGTGCAAGGCTGGAGAAAGGCTGGAAGAAACTGGTTTGGACACTAAAGGTTGGTGCATGAGCTCCTGTGCTCCTGCAACATGTGGGACCAGGGCCAGGAGCCAGGGAATGGCTGGAGTTGTGTCAGGGCAGGGAGAGGTTGGAGCTCAGCACCAGGTGGTTCTTTGCCCACAGGGTGGGTGGGCACTGCCCAGGCTCCCCAGGGCAGTGGGCACAGCCCCAAGGCTGCCAGAGCTCCAGGAGGGCTGGGATGATCCTCTGGGGCCCCTGGGGTGACTCTTAGGGATGGGCCTGTGCAGGGCCAGGAGTTGGGCTGGATGGTCCTTGGGAGTCCCTGCCAGCTCAGCACATCCTGGGATTCTGTAACGTCTGTATGGATGGTCTGCAGTAGTTGTCCATATGGATGGAGGGGTGGATGGAATGGGAATGTGCAGGTCAGGGCTGTGGCTGTGTGTTTATGGGCAGAGAAAGTTGATCAGGGTGGGGAGGCCCTGGCACAGGGTGCCCAGAGAAGCTGTGTCTGCCCCATCCCTGGAAGTGTCCAAGGCCAGGTTGGAGCCACCTGGGATAGTGGAAGGTGTCCCTGCCCATGGCAGGGGATGGAATGAGATGATCTTTAAGGTCCCTTCGAAGCCAAACCATTCTGGGATTCCATAATTTGTCAGTGAGCGGGCAGAGTTCCACCAGCATGGGACAGTTTGGGGAAGAAAAGGGACTGTTCAGTGGGAATGTGGACCCTCTCACACGAGCTCCGTGTCCATCTAATCCCTCAGTCCCCGGGGAGGGCTGTGCCTGTGCTCCGGGACACGCTGCAGCATTCCCAGCCGGGACACAGGGGTCGGGTTAGCGGGTGGCACCAGAGGGCTGTCGTGGCTTGTGGCTCCCAGAGGCTGCTTTTGGGGGCTGGGATTCCCTGCAATTCCCGGCGTGGGCTGTGGGAATCTCCGGCCCGCCCGTCCCGTCGCTCCCGGGCGGGGTCGCGCTCGGTACGAGGCTCCGCGGAGCGAACCCGCGGCTCCGCGAGTCCCGGCGGGCCGGGAGTGTGGGAAGAACTGCTGGGAAAGGCACAGCCGCGTCCCCCCGGGGCCGGGGGCAGAGCGGCAGCTCAGGCACGACCCCTCGGGAATAACAGAGCGGGGTTTAACTCTGTGCGGGCTGAGCTGGGACTGGGGCTCCTGCTGCTGCCCAGGGAAAGGCCACTGGGGACACTCCTGCCCACACCCGGACATCCCTGCCCACCCCTACCCAAGCAAGGGGCACTGGGAACACCCCTTCCCCCCAGGAGCATCTTCACAGTGATATCACCAGCATCAGCTTTGTCCACTCATTAAAAACTCTGGGTGACTGACCAGTGAGTCCCAGGGAGGGCTGGAAGAGGCTCTTGCTGTCGTGTCAAGATGGGATCAGAGGCTGGAGACTGAACAAGGCACTTTCTCATCATGTAAAACCAGCCCAGACCCCTGTTCCTCTCCCAGCAGCACAGACTGACAGCCCTGCCAAGGCACTGCCACACATTTCCCGGGCACTATTAGAGGAGCAGGGAGAGATCTCTGAAAATTTGCATTAAAAATGGTCACGTTGGCATTTGCTTCTTGCTGAACATTTCTGCTCTTCAAAGAACCACATATTTTCACAGGAAAAGGAGAGTCAGGAGCACACTGTCCCACGGATCAGACCGATGCCTTTGTCCCAGGCAATTTTCATCTTAGGAATAAAAGAACTGCATAAAGGAAAATACTGCTGAGCACACTTGGTTTGCAATTTTCCAGCCTTTAAAGGCTGGTCCCAACACTTTGCTCCCAGAGAGGCTTGTTCTCTGGCCCCTGAGGACACTGTTTCCTTGCCAGATACTAATTTTCAAACCTCAGCTCTTTCAGCCCGTTCCAATAAACATCACAAGAATGTTTCTAAATAGGGAATATGCTTTTTTTTTTTTTTTTTTTTTTTTTTGTTCTCCTTAAGCCTTAAGAAGGAGGGAAAGATTTTGTTCAATGTTAAAAAAGGATTATTGGGTAGATGCACAGCTTGGCCAAGCAGTAGTAGGGGTTTGGAGAGGTAAGGAAGGGTTAAACTTATTGAAGCTGGCCCTGGATGAGGTTGGAAAATTGAGGAATATTGCCCTGGTAGTTTAGGTGAAATTAGGGGGCTGTTTGCTCCTTTTCCACCATGGATTATGGGTACTGTAGCTGCTCCAGGTGAATGGGCATGTGATGGGATGCTCTGAAAATAACATTGTGACCAGGTTGTTTCAGTCTAAGGATGTGTCTCTGACTTGTCCTTTCCTTCATTCCAACATCCCTGGTAAACCAAGGCTGTGGATTTAGGTACAGGGAGCAGGCAACCCTCTGGGGCTGCCTGAAGAATACAGGCTGCCAGATTTATTAGGAATGATTTTAATTTAATGAAAGCTTATAAATGGCTCTGTGAACAAAGAAGGTGCTGGAAGGCTCAGAGCCACCCAGCTGCACCATGGTGGGCATTTTGGGTTTGCCCAGGTGACCATCTGTGCCATCCCTTGCCAAGTCCATGGTGCTTGGGGGCTTCCTCAGAAGCTCTGGAATGGCTTCCCAACTTTTGGGAAGAATCCACAGTCCAGAGCTGGGGAACTCTGGCTGCTCCACGGGTGAAAAAGCTGCCGAAGGATCCACTGAATAGTTGAGTGTGTGACCCAAAAAATAAAAGAGAAAGAAACCCCTGGAGCAGCAGCTGCTGCAGGAGCACAATCCTTTGGGAGTGAGTTGATTGTGGGGTGTAAATGCCCCGAGATCTGCAATTCAAAGAGAGCAAATGGATTGTAAGAGATCCATATTTTTCTGGGTCAGGTAGAAATGACCACCTTGTTTCCAGGATGTGGAAATTCAGGTTTTGCTCTTTGATCTGATAAGATTTCCTGGCTTGAAGTCTGTCCTCTGAATCCCTAGAAAGGATGGGAATAGAGAAGTACTAATCCATAGATAACACGTGCAAGGAGGGTTCCCATACCTCCCGAATTTCATGCAATGCCATGTGTAAGACCACAAATGATTTAATGTGCTCATATATCTAATGATCATTCAGTATCCGTAGCCTGTCTCAATAAAATAATATGAATTTAATGCTAAATGAAGAAGAAATATGTGGACATTTGGATCATTTTGATCACTAATATATCTACCAATTCCAGCAGACTCCAGAGCCTGGAAAATGTTTCTGTTCCTTCCTCCCCCACCACAACATCGAACCTCACTTAACTCACTCGAGGTTTCCTTTTTTCCCTTTTCCTGGTGATCCTCTCCTTGCAATTTCAGTCAGACAGCTCTTGCCACGCACAGACACATCCCTTTAACTCCTTTTCCTGGATGGAATTTCTCCGATTTTTTGTGAAATCCATCTGCATGGATCCCAGTGCATACAAATCCAATGACACCATTATAATCAGGCTTAAATGCTGCAGCAACCCGCTCCCATTTAAGCTAATAGCTCCCAGCAGGAAAAGGTTGTTATCCTTTATGGACCAGCCCTCCGGGGAGCCACAGGGAACAGCTTGAAACAACGGGTTATGCATTTGGAAGTTGCCAAACTTTACTTACTCCCTCGCAGGGCGCTGGGATTTGGCGATTTTTAATGGTTTTTTAATATTTTTTCCCTCTCTAGACACCCAGCAGAGGTTTTTGAGCCTGCGTGTGCTCGTGTCATACAAACATTTCACTTCATAATTGCTTTCTGAAATTCCCAGGATTATTGGTGCTCACCTGTGTGGGCATCTGGAAGATCTTTGATTATATTTTTTTTTTCCCAGACAACGAGCAGAGGAATAAACTCCAGGGACCTCCAGCCTGAGAAATCCTGGGAATAAACACGTGGGCTTCCAGGCAGGAAGGCTGGAGGCCAAATCCTTGGGAAATGCCAGAGGTTTGCTAACACCTTTGTAAATGGAGGTGCTTTTGTTTCAAAGAGTTGATATTTATTAGGCATGCCAGTAGAATAAAAACAAGCACAGATGGAGGATAAATCTTCCTGAACAGCCAGTGCAGCACTCCTTGATCATTCAATAAACATCATATTTTAGCACCTTTAGTCCTTCCAAGGCAGCTGGGAAGGGGCGCTCAAGGAAGGCAGGATTAGTTGCCAGCTCCTGTTCAGCCATGGCCGTTTCCATCTGCTTTTCATTTTTTCAGGCTTTTTCTCTGACACTGAGATTTTTCCACACCAGTCTCTGCTAAACGGGCAGGGCAGTAACTGGGAGAGGGGTTTGGAATGGAGGGAAAACATTTCACAGCCACAGAATCGTTAAGGTTGGAA
>WEIV01024965.1:66707-131259 GCA_013390005.1 Calyptomena viridis | reverse complement strand
TCTGGAATGAATCAGTATAATGGCATTAACATCGCTGATGGAGAGAAACTCAGAATGTTCCTCTGCATAATTGTGAAGTGAACATGATTTGAGATATTACTACCTTTGTGGCATCTAACGAAGCCATATAAGATGTCTGCAGGCTTTTTTTTTTTCAGAAAAAGACTACTTTCCTTGGTGTGTTTGCTTTAGTAATTTAATTGCAAGCTTCCCGAGTCCAAAATCAAATGAAGAGAAGCTGTGTGCATTTTGGCTTGCTTTCCCTCTGCAGGACCGCAGTGTTTCGTGGCAGACAGCACAGTAATCCAGCCTTGGTCTAAAACTTTCTTTCTGTACACAGATCTGAAATGATATCATCACCTCTGAAATGAGGGGATGTTTGTAGAGCCTTTATTTTGCAACTGTTTCCTGCCTTCTTTCTTTAGAAAGGGATATGCAAACAATTCCTGAAGAAAACTTGAGGAAACTGAAGTTTCCTAGGAAAACTTTCACAGTTCTGGTCTATCTGCTGGCTGAAGTTATCAAAAGAAGAAACTAAGACTTTCAAAGTAAAAGAAGCAAAACAGCAAGTTTCTGCCCCATCATCAGCATTAATTCCTTGTGCAGAAATGTCTTTTGTCCCTGTACAGCACCTAGGACAGAGAGTGCTCGTGTGCAGGGCCCTCTGTTACTGCTACAAAGAGCAGAAGTCCAGTTCTTTTAGGAGATGTTTGAGACCATTAGGTAGTTTTGACTCTCTTAAAATTTATGTAACTTGTTTTAATCCCCTACAAATTCAAATCCCTTACTTTTTCATCACAGAAAAGGGGCAAACAATTAATTGTTGAGTCTTGCCATTTTTGTCACAAAAATTTTAATAATAAATAAATAAAAATTTTTGAATGCTTCTGCTTTTGTGGTGTAATCAAATGCTGTATAACTTTGTTCTTCTTTTAGCTTGGTGGAAGAACTGAAGCATAACAATGCTGATTTTCCTGATGTGAGAAGTGGAATTTATGTACACGAAGTAGTTCCAAACTCACCTTCTCATAGGTATGTAGAGCACATCATTTTCTTAATCAAAAAAAAATCTCCAAATAGATACTAGTAGGTAATATTTCTATTTATATTGCAGTAATTTCTCATTCCAGTCATGATCTGTATTTAAACAATTAAAAATTGTGCCTTTAGGTTTAAAATATTTGTTTGAAGATTCTACTCACATCTATAAAAGTTAAGTATTTCAACATTAGAACTACTTAAATCATGGAATCATTTAGATCATCAAATCCAACATTTAACCCAGCACTGCCAAGGCCACCACTAAGCCATGTCCCCAAGTGCCACATCTACATGTCTTTTAAATACCTCCAGGGATTGTGATTCCACTACTTCCCTGGACAGCATCTTCCAGTACTTGAAAACCCTTTCTGTGAAGAAATATTTCCTAATATCCAACCTAAACCTCTCCTGGGGCAATTTGAAGCAACCCAAATACAATGAACAACTTTTATTTTTTTGAAGTGTGCTGAATATTAATAAATAGAAACTCACATTAAGTTTAAACAAGACATGACAGCATTCACATGATACACTGTCAGAGCTGTTAACTGAGACAATGCTTCTTCTTGGAGGAAGAGACTGTTTAACAGAACAGTTGCAAAATAAATAAATTGTATCTAAAAATTAATTTAGAAATTATTAAAAAGATGCAAAGGTAATAAAAACAGCTATTCTGAATTACATTTGAACAGCACTTCAGCTGGTGCATTTGTCTTGAAACTTTGGGAGGGGTTTAATTTTCAAACTTTGTACTACATATTGGAGATATAAAAGCACGTTCTTGTAAATGGATGAAGTGAAGTGAGTCAATCATGAATACAAGTATTTTCTGTTTCTCCTTTGCTGTAGTTTTGTGAAAATCAAAGAGAAAGTTAGACTCTTTGTTTTTGCTGTTTTAGAATAAAATCCTCAATGAAAAATGTGAGCCTGGTTTTGCATTTACTACCCGTTATTCTTTCACAGTCAAAAGGGTGGAATTTCCCTTCAATAGAAACTAAAACTACTGACAATTTGTCACACCTGCAAAAGATGTGGTGAATAGTCTTTGTACTTTTTCTCTGCATAGGATTCATACTTACTGCCTTTTTCTTCTTGTCTTTGCAGAGGAGGGATCCAAGATGGAGATATTATTGTGAAAGTCAATGGGCGTCCTTTGATGACCTCCAGTGACCTGCAAGAGGCTGTGATGAATGAATCACCTCTACTACTTGAAGTTCGAAGGGGAAATGATGACCTGCTATTTAACATTGAGCCTGAAGTTGTCATGTAAATAGAATTGAGGAAGCTCTCACCATAATTAAACTCACTTATTCTGGAACACTAGATACCTCCTTTACAGCTACAGTAATTATACTTCCTGTTGACTAATGACAAGGTGGACTTACTTAATTGCCTGAGCCATTTCTGTACATAGTAGCTAAAATTACTTCAATGATGCCATTTATAAAAGATTTAAATTTCAAAGAAACTTAAGAACTGCCTTCTAGGGAGGAGAAGAAAAACAAATTTGGGGTAGCTGGTAGAAATGGGGCCCAATTCCAGTTCCTGCAGGTTCAGAGCAGATTCAGTTCTGCATTGTGAAAGACCAAAATACTACTGAAAGTGAGGAAGCACACGAAAGGGGAAATTATTCTTAAACTACAGTCATGGCTGCAGCAGACCCAAGCTATTGCAATGCATAATGGAGCTTTTTTTTTCTTTTCTCTGTGTAACTTTTTCAATGTGAACCTATTACTGGCAAAGCTTGTATTTGTTCTTAGTGCTTCTGTGCTCCATGTCAGTGCAGGTAGATTAAATTTGTAAATATCGAAAGAAATAAAAATGGTATCAGGCTATAGAGTGTTACACCTAGGTCATGCAATTTTGGAATATAGTAAATGATTCTTATAGAATTAATGCCTTATTATATATAAATCAAAACAATGTGCTGAACAAAGTTAAGTTTGAGAAAAGGCACAGTTTTTTAAGAAATTGATACAAACTACTTTTGCATTTTACTGGTAAGCTTTGCTGTAAAATTGTTACACTACTTTTGGCTTGGACTGTGTATGTTTCTACTGTAAGGAGATTAAAGTTTTCACAAATAATGTATTGGTGCAAACCTCTTTTTAAAGAAGTATGTCTTCCCTGCCTTTTCTGTCCAACTGGAATAGATTCTCCCAAGAGAAAATTTTTTTACAGAAAATTGGCCCTGGTGTTATGAAAACCCTTTGCATCCCCATGATATAATTATTGTGCCTTTATTTAGACTGTTTAGAAATGCTTTGCACACAAGTAATTTATTTACACTGTTTTTTCCACATTTATGAATCGTACTCTAATGTTGCTTAGAGAGTATCTAGTTGGGATACTGTTGTCCTCAGTTCTGCCTGTATGTGACAAGAAGCAGAAAGGATGCACTATTAACCCTGTTTTACAACTAGAACATGTGAGATTTTTGAGTAATAAACCCAGGAGAGAAATTGCTAAGAGCTAAATCCAGATCTCCTAGGTAAAAAACCAAACAACGATCTTCTTCCTTAGTGAATGTTGGTACAGTTCCCAAAGAGGCAGAGGATCATTTCTGGAGCATTTTCTGCAGCAAGCTGTGCTTTCTAGACTTGGTTCTTGTGTCTTTGTTACACTCTGCTGCCTCAAGGATTAACTCCTGTTTGCTTCAAGAACCTTCCTTTTAGGTTGGCCAGCACCCATGGTGTCACTAAACAAAGAGCTGTTTTCACCCTTCCAACAAAAGCTGCTTAGTTGTATCTGTCGACTGGTCCAACTCCATTGTGTTAAGATACAACCTCAGCATCCAGGCTTACAAAAAGCATGCACATGGTCTGAACTTAGGATAGCTGTGGCATGCAGAAGGATGCTGTCATGGCTAAAGTCAAGCCTACTCATCCATGTGTACCATGCTAGTACCAACATTCTGCAGTTTGTGAGGTGTATTTGTTTGTGACCATATTATATTAATACTAAAGAAATTAATGTATTTCTGAGTTTATTGCTAAGTTTTCAGGTTTTGGCCAAGAAATTGTTTGGTTGCAGAGTGATTAGCTTCTTTTACTATAAGAGAAGCTTTTTGGTTTCAGCATAATACATTGCTGATTTTGAAATAAATTGCATAACAACTCTTATTACAGCAATACTGGATAGACACTAGAAGTGACAGTATTAAAAAATTGAATTGTTGGTGCTGGCCAAGTGCCTTGCCTTTTAATCAGGGCACTGTGTGGGAGGAGAAAAGCTGTTTCCTTACTCATCAAAAAATGTTGCATTCTACCAACAGTTCCTATTTTTTCTAAGCTGTCTCCAAAAATCTCACATCTAATGTGATCATTAGATCACACCTCACATCTAATGGTCTGCAAGTGCTGTTGCATTGTAGCAGATTTCACTCTGAGGTAATGAAGGTCAGATGAGGTTCTTTTAAAAAGAAAGCATTGTCATTCCCTTTGGCTGCAGAAGTATCTGTACCATTTCATCTGTGGTGTGGCCCTTGTCTGCTGAGATATGAGTAGACTTTATTAATTGCCACTTGTTCCCCTGACACCAGCCAGAACTGCAAGGATTGAATCAGCACCTACTGATGCCAGCAGTTAGTGTTAAGTTTATGGCCCAGGCTTGTTATCTCTGTTTCTTGGCTAAAGGAAAGTAAAATAGCAGTCAGTGTCCCTTTAAAACAAAATGTTCTGGCAGTCTTTTTGTTACAAGCAGTTACTGGCTGTGTCTTTCAGGAAAAAATAAAAAAAAAAAAGGAACAAAAATATGATCTTGATCTCAAAGGAACTGGACTGGCAGCTATAACTTTTCCATGTCAAAGTTGGGTCATCGCCCTCATTTCTGCTGGGCCTAATCAGCAAAATAAGGAATGAGAGAGACCACCACTGGCAATACCAAAGATATGAGTATTTCAGGATGATTCTATGCTGCAGCCCAGCAAGTCTGCAGTGGGAGCTGCACAGCCCTATCAGCAAGCTGTACCATGTAGTGGAACTCCCTCTCACCAGTCCTGGTCACCTGTGCCTGCTGTGGAGCTGAACAAGTTAATGACAACTTCTCAGGCTCAATGTTCAGTAGAGAAAAGACACACCATGCACAATAAGGTACCATAAACAGAGATGTTGGCTGTTAGGAGGATAAGGTATGGGTGGAACAGAAAACAAGAAAACAGCACAGAATAACAAGAAAATAACCATACCCTCAGGAAAAAAATAAAAGAAGGTAGGTCAGTTACTTTTATTTTCTGGGCATGATACTGGGCCAGACTGCTGTACAGCTGCCAGGTACTTGATGCCTTTCTGCAGCAACGGCATCTTATATCTCTGTACTCTCAGAGCAGTATACAATGGGCAACATCCCAAAACACCAGTGAGTCTCCCCAAGAGGAAAAGGTCATGGGGAGAGCCTTTAGACTAGTCAGAGTGGCACACACCTTGACATCATCTCTGAGCCCCACATAACAGTTCCTATGGCTGAATATTTGTGGCTCTCTGCTCCCCCAATATAAGAGTGCTTTAACACATTCCTACCTATGATATCAGTCATAAAATGTCACTGGAAAGAGAGAGAGAGGCACTTTCTATTTGCAAGAAAGGAAAAACCAGGGAATTCCTTCCCTTACAGGGCATCATGTACCTTTCAAGGAACTGAACACAACACAAGAGGTGCCTGAGGTCTCGAGGCTTGCCAAGACTCATGCTTGTACACTTGCCTATATGTAACAGCAAGGTGGTGATTTGCAGGCTATGGCTGTTGTGTTGTCTGCAGCACTCATGCTCCAGCAGTTGTACCTACTGCAGCCCCAGGAATTTTGGCCTATGGAGATCTGAGAAGGCTTGAAAAGGCAGCAGAAATATGAATTTTACTAGGCAACCTCAGAAAATAAGTGCATGGCAGCTCTTCTATGCATCCTTCTCTCTGCTTGCTGTTCCGTACAGTCACACCAGCCAGTGGTGCCTCCTTTCTTCACATCTCCTGGGACTCTGCACCAGCTATTCCGTGCAAAGCTCTTCCCCACAGCATCTGCCACGGGCTGTTTCACACTTGTACATTTTGCCCTCTGAAGCAGCTGCTCTGTTTGCTCTCCTCCGATGACTTTGCACCAGCTATTCCACACCATCATATATCCCAGACAGAGGTCTCACACTCTTTTGAGTTTGTTTTGACTGCTTGTTTCTTGCTTGAGGCTTTGTTGGTTTAGCAGAAATCAGGAAGAAGGGGGAATTTATTTTTTTTTCTTTCTAAGCTCTGAAGTCTGGAGTGCAGTGCTGAGCATTTCAAGTCCATAGAAAAATACTAGGGCAGTGGGTTAAAGAAAATTTTATTTAACCACAAGACACTGCAGTATGTAGAAGGTGATGCTGTCTGTTTAGGCAGCAACAGCCAGGAAGTGCTGTTCAAAGACATACAAGGCTGAGGGCTTACCCCAGAGGGGGTGTGTATGGACAGTATGGGTATGCTTTCTGTACCCACATACAGGACTGAAGTCTGAGAATTGCTTTGAAGTAGGAAGACGACTTAAAAAGGGAATGGAAAGGGGGCTTAGCATGTTTATTTTATTTTATTCCCCTTACTTGTTTGGTTTTCTGTAATCTTCATTTAACTGGACGTGACTGGAGAAAGCCTCCAGGTCTGTGTTTATTCTGATCCCTGTTCCCACATTAGCAGTTTATTTTTTGTAACTTTGGTGTTCTTCAAATAATAGATTCGATCTTTTATCAAGTCTTTCCCAGTGTTAGTGTCAGCAGAAAAACTTGGTGATGCTTTGCTGTGGAAGAATTTTCCAAGTGGATGCCATGGGCTGTAAAATGAGGCAGAAAGAAAAACCACTGGCAGTTAGGGCAGAGGTGTTTAGAAGACCTTGCTGGCTGGTCCAATTCTCTATCTTCTAGCAAACATTGGAGAAAATCTCACATTTCCTTTTTCTACTCAAAAATGCACAACATTAAATTCACTAGCAGTGAACTAATGCTTGGGGAGAACAGAGTATGAATACAGGAGAGGAACTTCAGGCCGCAACAGGCAAAAACTAACAAAAAAATAGGAAAAATATATTTGTTGTTTTCTCCTTTGATTTTTATCCTCTAGAGAGAAAGGTCAGACAGTGCAGGTCTGCCCCCATCCTCCCTTCCTTTTCCCCTCTCTCTCTGTCAAAAGGCTTCCCCAGAGACTGTGAGAATATGTCCATATTCAACAGCATTTTTCCCTATAAAGATCTCAGGAGAATAACGGAAGCAACTGTTTGCTCTTTCTTTCTTCAACAAACACTGGCCAGGCCTTCACAAACAGCCAACTGAGGCAGTCAGGAAAAAACAAGTTCTTAAAGGCAGCAGTTGCCAAGGAAAATAATTGGGCAGCATGAAGGTTTTGGTGATGCAGCTGCACAGCTGCTAAGTTCAATGACTTCTCAATTGCCTCCATCTGAAGTTGTGCTCCACTATTTAATGATCTTCTACCTCCGTTACTATAAATAGCTGGGCATGATCATTTGCTGCTTGAAATCCCAGAAGCAGCTTGGGAAGAAACAAAACAAACCCCAACAGATAACCCGGCACACAACAAGAAAACCAAAAGCCTTTGAGCATCTTCTGGCTAAGATCCTAAATGCCAAAGAGCAAGGGTAAGGCTAGAGAGTGTGGTTCTTATGCTTTTCAAGATGATTTTCTAATGTGTCATTTGGTCAAGAGGATGTGCAGTTCTCCAATAGCAGTGCCAGTTGTTCTGTCTTCCTTCTCTGGGAAGGGTTGGTGTCACATAGACCACTGGTCATTTCATCTGAGCTACTCGTCTAAATGTTCTTTAGCATTAAGGGAAAGAAACAGTAGCTTTCCTCTTCTCAGAAAGTCGAGGTTCAAAACAAGTCAGAAAGTTGTATCCTAAAAATGTTTACTATAAAGCCTCCTTCCTGTGAAGAGGCCTCAGATAACCTGAAGTGATGTACATGTCTGCACTGTACGAATCCCATGTTAGGGGAGATGACTTTCAACCCTACAGTCTTAGGCCAGATCCAGAATAATGAAGGTTTCACCTTTGATTACTAGCTGAAGTTCAATCCTAATTTTGAAAGAGTGAAAAAAAATCTCAACCTTTTTCCTTGTCCAGCAGAAATAAACCAGAAAACTCTGTTACAAGGGGAGAAATGTACTTTCTAAGTTTAGTAATATGTGATATTTCATGGTATTGTATAGGTTTTTCAACTGAAGGTAACAAAATGTTGGATCCTGCCTTGGCCAGGAGTCAAGCTCACTACACCATGACATGCCACCACAGCCACCTAACAGAGTTATCTGATCAGATTTTGAAATGTATTAATTATATTTGCCTTTCTAGCTGTTTTACCTCTAAAGCTGTTTCTTTCCTTCTATAAATCCAGATACAAGGAACATAGGAAAATAGATCTAATTCAGCAGAAATACTCCCAAATACCTCTTTTAGGTACATAAAAATATCTGAGCTTGGAAGTCCATCATGTTGGTAGTCTTTGTGGTTGGACACCAGTACTCTGTTTCCCTGCTAAAGTTATTTGTGTCATATGCAAGCTGTATATCCCCCTGGAAAACAGCTATTGCTTACATTAGAGACATAAAGCTGCCAGTTGTGCCTCTACAGAAAGACTTCAACATCTGAAATATATTACCCCTCTGGGATTAAATATTGCCATTCTGGTGAACTAAAATATTGCCATTCTGGCCCATAAATCTTACGGTGAAATCCCCCTTTTAGGGAAAAGCAGAGAAATTTTTGCAGCAGTTTAAGGGAGTTCTGATGTTTTGAAATGCCCTTAACAGATTCGCAGAGGTTTGGGATGTCAGATGTTATATGAAGAGGAGAAATCAGCGGGCACGATCTGAGAAAGTGATGAGAGGCTCAATGATGAATATATACCATTGTTTTGAGTGTTTCTCCAAAAAGGTCTGTACATATGGTCTATGTTTTTGCTGGTTTTGTTGCAGTAAATTTTCTCAGTGCTTCTGAAATTCTTTAAGGAAAAGTTATCTGACTTCTTGTTCAATATCTTTAGTGTTATTGGTATGAGACTAAACAACCACAAACAAAAATCAAACATCTGAGGGAGATGAAATGTTTTGATTTTATTTAAATTTTATTTTATTTTTGGTTGGTTGGTTGGCTGGTTGGTTGTTTTTGTGGGGTTTTTTGGGGGGGATGTTCTTTTGTGGTGTTGGGGTTTTGGTTGTTTTTTGTTTATTTGTTTTTGTTTGGTTTGGTTTTTTGGGGGGGTGTTTGGTTTTTTGTTTGGTTTTGGTTGGTGGTTTGTTTTTTTTGCTTCACATCTGCAGCATCAGCTGCACAAAAAGAGAGACACATGAGTAAATTCTGGCAAATTGAAATTGAGCAGCCTCTGAAAGCAGCCTGGCAAACTTCAGTATATCACAACTACCCTTTAGAATATAGCAAGCTTTTCTACAGCTTATTTATGCCCTTACACCAATTTAATATTTGTGTTGAAAAGAAAAGCAGTAATCTTTACACATCTTTCACTGGTAGGCATTATAGTGCTGTCTTTAATTGGAACAATATTTGAAAAATTTACTTTTGAAACTGTTTTTGGGTGGATTTCTGTAATTCTACTGGCTGCTGCAGGCCAGGCATACATTTGCCTCTTTATATAACTGAAGGTTGGGAGAGTTTGCAGCACTTGCTATTGTTATAACAGCTGGGGAGAAGTCATATGCCTCAGCCTGTTGATGGCAGAGAACTTCCTTATCCAACTCCATCTGACCAGGTTTGAGAACGTGCTTCTGAAATTGATGTCAGCATAAAATATAGCTTCCTTTTCCCCAGAAAACTCTGATTCCCGTTTAAAGCCACCTACATTCCCCTCCTAACATGCAAAAAACTGCTGCAGTTATCATCCTGTTCAAGTCAATGATGTTTAGGGGATAAATGCAAAGAGATTCTTAAGCTTCAGGTGGTCAGTGAGGTAGCAAGTTATGCAGTTCAAAAAATCTTAGATTTTGAAGCAAAGCAACTCTTGGCACATTTTCCTTTTGCATGTGCAGCATGGGTTTATAGTCACAGATGTACCCTCTGTGAAATCAAGCCTCTGTAGTCTTCTTTATTTCTAGAGAGAAAAAAATGAAACGAGAAGTCAAAAAGTGAAAAATGAGCTTCCCACCATCCTGCTTTCTCCATCAGCATGGAGTAAAAGGAAGGAGAAGAGAAAAGCCATCATGGCCTGAAGCTCAGCTAGCTATTCCTGGGGTTGAGAGAGGTCAGATGATGCAGAGGTTTATTTAACTGCCCATGTCTTTACACCGTCCCATTCCCATGGCATTTGAGGTCTGGATTCTCCAGAAGATGTAGGTGGTATGCCATGAATACCTTATAGATTACATGATTCACTGTGTGTGGCTTATGGCTACTCTATTTCCTAGAGACTGACCATAAGACAAAATTTATATCCATGTGGCAGTATCTGACACCACAGCACTGGTTTGTGTCCTGATTTAGGAGAAAATGCCAGAATGTAAACATCTTCCTTGGAGCAAAAGTTTCCCTCATGTTTATCTCGATGCTTCCAATAACAGTGACACATTTTGAGATTCATTTATCTCCCTACAAACATAGCAGCAGCTCAGACAGAAAGAAAAGAAAATGATTTACATCTCAGAGCAAACAGAGAACCCAGACAGAAGGTAAGGGAAGAGGTGACATTTTTAGTTCACATATTAAAAAGGAACAGTAATTTATTATGAAGTTGATGATATATCTGAGTCCTAGACTCTATGTGAGTAGTAGGTAAAGAAATCTCACCAACACCGGGCAAACAAAAGACTACGATCACAAGCATATTTGATATTGTACACAATTAGTCAAATTTTTAATGGCAGCTATACATTAATAATAATTTAAAAAATGCATTTTCATTCTGTAGTAAGCATCTTAAACTAAAATCACACCATTTTGAGGATCTGCTTCATGCCCAGCTTTTAAATTTATACAAAATAGGAAAGTTCTGCATGACATTAAGGCTAACTGCTTAGCAATGTGTAGCATAAGTCTTTCTGCTGTTAGAACCAAAAAATACTCTGCTCATTTTCACTGATAATTCTCTACCTCTAACTGTGCCAACATTAACAAATAGAAAGTTATATTGATTGTAATGTACTACACAGGATAAGTTTGCTTTAAATTGAAATTTTCCCCTAGAAACAGAAAAAAACCTAGTCAGAGTGCTATTTAAGGGTTTTTTTGTGCATGTATGTGTGTGCAGAGATTAGGAGGATTAGAAAAGGGGGTTTTAGTGGCATAGAGGGTGTTTTGGCTTAAACCCAAAACCTAATCCCATGGCTGTAGCAATAGTATTTTGAAAAATCATTTTTCAGCTGCTATGGTAAATGTTTCTAAAAACAGAGGAGAGGTTTATAGTCTGTTACAACAATGAATCAAAATAACTGTGCTCATTTTCCATGCTGAGTCTCAAGAGCCTTGGTAAACACCATGTTGGCTCACTCGAAACAGGAGAATGATTGACAATGTAATGCAACTAAAAACCTGAAAGAGAAAACAGGTAGATTAATTATACATTAAATTAATACTCATCTGCTTCTCAGTTCCAGACACTGGAGCTGCATCTGCTTAACAAATAAGCTGTCTGTGGGTCTAGCACAAGTATACCATAGAAACCTAAGGCCTGATCCTAAAATCTGGGAAGGAAAAAATATCCTTGAAGTTAAGCACATGATTAATACATTAGTGAACACTGAAATCTGGTCCACGCTGGAATTCTCATATTGCAAATATTAAAAAATCTTTCCAAATCTCTCTGAGTGATCATGATTTGCCAACACGTATTGCATCTGCAATTGGTAGCAAGTCCATAGTAGCCCTGATCTTGTGAGTGATGAAGACATAGCACACATATCTAACTAACTCCAGGTTATAGATACTATAAAACATACATCATGCATTAATTTTGCATATGCATATGCAGTCTATACAAAGATAACATATAAAAAGAAGAAATTGGCACACATTAGAATATAAAAATTGTGTAAGTATTCACCAGGGAAATCAAAGATTAATTTTTTGGATAGCAGACATTAAAAAAATCTGATCCTGAGAACTTTAAAAGAGCTATGCTAATCCTTGATCAATTAAAAGCGCTCCTAGAAGTATTGGCATTAATGTAGAAAATGGCATCTAACAGACATTTCCTTCTGTGATTAGTACAGACATATTGTCAAATGAGATAGTACCAGTCAGTTTTTATGATAATAAAGAAATACTTTCTAGCTGAACAGTTTCAGGATGAATTTGGACAGCTGTATTGAGAGCTATGCTACTTTTGTGGTTTTTTTTTCCTTTTATTTTTTTTTCTTGTTTTTTTTTATTTTATCATCAGGTTCAGATAACTTTTAGCTGTTTTCAAAACTGTCCAAATTGTCTAATAGTTCCTATTAGCTTTCTGTAAATCTTAGAACTGTGGTGGTGCTTCATGAAAAACTCAGAGTAAAATCTTTGACAATTTTAAGAGTGTCTAATTGATGAACTTATAAATAAACTTCAAAGCACAGATTTTGATGTAATTTTAGTCAGAATAATTAACTTTACAGCTGATAAAATGAAATAAAATTGTAAATTATAAATGTCTGGAATTAAGAGGATGTTTTTGATAGCATTTTGTGTAGATCACAGGAATGAAAATCATGTGACAGTAAGAGGCCAAGGAAGGAGGTGGCTGTGGTAAGCAAGCCCTGACTTTATACAGATAAAATGTTTTCTGCATCCTATTTGACAAGTAGGGGGTTTGCAGTTTAAATCTACTCCAGACTGTGATCAGTGATGCACTAGTTCAACTCTTCCTCTGTTTCAGTTCCTGCATCCATTGGGTGCATTACTGGCAGCAATGCTAATATGAAGTTCTCTGAAAGCTCAGGAAAATAAGATTATGCTATCAAATTGCAAATACTGTCTCTATGTGATTTAAAACAATGAGACTCAATGAGCCTGTGTGGTCTGCAAGAAGACAGATGTCTAAATGACATTGCCTCCTCTCCAATGTTCAGTCTCTTCACTGAAATCTTAGCTCATGTCTGTGAATATGTGCTTTTATAGATGTCTGAATTCAGTGTCTCAGCAGGGTAAAGACAACATGCCCAATTAGTCAGGGTATTGTCTCTAAGCATCCTAATGTTTAATTTGGACTGACTTTTCAGCTGACAGTTAAAATGTCAATAATTGTTTTTTTTTTTAATCCAGATAAGTCACCTTCCATTCTCCAACATTTTGTTTTTCTGGTTTAAATATATATTCTGTTTCCTCTTCATCAGAAAGAGTAAGTGTTGGTGTGAACATGTTCTTTTACATGTTTACTTTGTATGTCAAGTCTCAACTAGAAAATTCTCATAGGATATTAAGATTGTTATAATTTAAAGACAGAATAGTAAATATAAAATTAAGGTATCCCTTAGAACATTTCTTCTTTAACATTCTTAAGGTAGTGCCATACTTTGTATCACAGGAAAAACTTAAAGCTAATACGTCAAACAAGATAAATTCAGCCTTGCCAGAAGATCTTCCACTACCTTATACCTTTTGAGATGAAATGTCCAAGGCTTGGGTCAAAACTCAGAGAAGTTAAAGGGCAAGGATGCTCTCCATGTTTTATAGGTCTTGGAGGAAAAAATTCCCAAATGGATTCCAATGTGAAACATTTTGTGAATTGTGACCCGCTGCTCTCTAAATTATATGAAAAAAAAAAGTTGAGGTAACTTATGAAAGATATTTGCATTAATACTTGGACATTTGGGCTCATTAATTTGATCTGTTCCCAAGCAAGTAAACAAGCAGCAAGTAAGGGCAGGTTCTTGGGGTTGGAAGTAGATGATCTTTAAGGTCCCTTCCAATCCAAGCCATTCTAGGATTCCATGAATTACTCAAATCTGTAAGGTTTATGCAGTGCTTGAAAGGTGATGTATCCAGGTAGGTCAGTAGCTGCTGGGCCTGACAGTGCTGTGGAGTAACATGTGTAACAAAAATTGTGCCTACAATGGAAGACAGATCTTGCATGCACAACCACAGCAAACATTCGTCTGGAAAGGTCGGCTTTTTGGAAAACTACCTCCATTGTCAGCCAGCTACAAAGTAACTCAACATTGCAACGACCAGGAACAGGAAAAATCCCCGTAAACATCTTTGCACATTAACAATATGTTTGATTCTGGAAGGTCTGAAACATCTGAGGGCTGTTGGGTTATTTGAGCTGTGAAAATCAGCTGAGGGTTTTAAGGTATGCTAACTCAGCAGTGGCTAACTACAAGTCACCTGCCAGCCTCCTCCTAAACCTGTTAGAATGCAGAATATGCACAGACTGTCTGGTATTCTCTATTTTTTGCACATGGAATAATATAGAGGCAGGTGATTTTAATATAAGGTGAGTAATTTGTGCACATTATACAGTATAAACTCATCAGACAGCTATTTTAATACTGGCAGGACTTCTAAGCAAGCCAGTTTTGAGTAGGAAAATAGAAGACAAGATTTACTCTGTTTTCTTTGATTCCTCAAGATGCAAGAAAGCATCCAGTCTGTCTGCTACTGAACTGTTTAGAAGGCCAGTTAGGGATCATAGTAAAGCTGTATGTTTTGTGCTTCACCAATTAGGTCAGGTTGTCAAATTAAATAATCTCTATCTTTGTTACTCCAGTCTTTCCACTCCCATCCATTGCTTTTTGCCAAATTGAGTTTTCCAAATAGTTGCAGTATTAAAACTTGGGGAAATGTCAGGCAAAGAAAGGAAGGATTTATGAACAGAAAAATCTGAGAAATTCTAACATTCTAACAAGAGTAGCTACATTGTTATTACCTATATTAAATATTATAAATCAGAGGAGGAGGATGTAGTGAGGCAAGATTTATTCATTAGCTTCTCATGAAATAAAGGTAAATAGGAAAATTTCCTTATAGGATGGAAGACAATATTTTCCAAAAAAATAAACTTTTTTTTTTTGTGAAAAAAACCCACTATCTCATAAATATTGATGGACTTTATTTTTAGTGGTGCATTGGGAAGTAATATGAAAAAGGCAAAGAGTAAATCCAGACACCAGTCAATCACTTCCATATTTGTTGCAAGCACAGATAAGGTACTAAACTTTGTGATTAGTTGCAAGCTATTGAGAACTGGACTAAGAGCAACAAAGCCCTTTTGCTTTTGTCATGAAACAGCTATAATTTTATGTGAAGGAGTGACCTGGAGTTGAGCCAAGTGGCCAGCTGGAAAATATACAACCAGTTTTAGGATCTGTATAAATTACTAAGTTGACTCCTTCTGAAGAAATAAAAGGTAAAAATGTTCAGACCCCTTTGAAACATTGCAGGAATCAAAATGCACATACATCAAACTAAATGGAGGACAATCTAGTCCTTGTCTTTCCTATCCTATTTCATTTTATGTCTTACTCTGTCCTGTCCTGACCTGACTTGACCTTATTTTGGTAATAAACAAAAATGTGACTAGGCACTTGCAAGGTGTTACTCTCTGATACTCTTCTCAAGGAGTACATACGGTTGGTAAAAGTATGACTATGTAATGGTAGTTTTTAGCTAAATAAAACAGAGTAAGTTTAACCTCTAACAAAAAGTTATCCTCAAGTCAGAGGAGTTTTACCCTGATCAGGGTGAATTTCAGAACAGCCTAGGTGTATCCTGAATTTTAGTCACAGAATCATAGAAACATTTAGGTTGAAAAGACCTCCAAGATTATTGAGCTCAACCATTAACCCAGCACTGCCAAGTCCACGAATAAACCATGTCCCTAAGTGTCACATCTAGACCTGTTTTAAGTAACCTCCAGGTATGGTGACTCCACCACTTCCCTGGTCAGCCAGTTCCAATGCTTGACAACTCTTTCAGTAATGAAATTTTTCCTGATAACCAGTTTAAACCTCCCCTGGCATGACTTGAGGCCATTTCCTCTTGTTCTGTCCCTGGTTATAAAGGAGAAGAGGCTGAATCCAAACTCACTACAACCTTCTTTCAGGGTATTATAGAGAACAAAAAGGTCTCCCCCAAGTCTCCTTTTTCTCCAGGCTAAAAAACTCCAGCTCCCTCAGCTGTTTCTCATAAGACTTGTGCTTCAGACCCTTCACCAGCTCCATTGCCCTTCTCTGAACACACTCCAGGACCCCAATGCCTTTCTTGTCATGATGGGCCCAGAACTGGACTCAGAACTGGAGGTTTGGCCTCACCAGTGCCAAGTACAGGGAGGCTCTGTTGCCTGGTCGTGCTGGCCACACTATTTCTGATACAGGCCAGGATGTCCTTGGCCTTCTTGGCCACCTGGGCACACACTGGCTCATGTCCAGCCACTGTTGAGCAGTGAGCATCGGTCCTTTTCCACCAGGAAGATTTCCATATACATAGGTCAGATATTGACCATTTTTTGCAGTAAAGGGGTTGGGACCTTTAGCTTCATTAAAGTATGTGATGGGTCAGACTTGTACTCAAGTTGTCATGGAAGAGATGGGCAACAGTATGTCGCACTAACATTTCCTAAATGATGAAGGATTTTAGAATAAATAGATAGCAAATGCTGTTGTGGAAGTGAGAAATATAAAGTCACAAACTGTGATTACATGAAAGAGAAACAGAACACACAGTTCCACAGAAACAGCCTGGCTATCGTATTTTTTCTTAGGTTAATGAAGGGGTATCTCAAGAATCAAAATAATAACCTTTTATTCAAAATACCAGCCCCAGTGTATAATTAGAATAAGACGCAAGAGAAAAATCTGGTCCTAGTCTCTAATACTGTGAGAGCTTGTCAGTCTACCTCTAATGTATAAATACAGAACTAATGAAATTACATTTTAAACAGTGATGCTTTAGCAGGATAAAATTTGAATCAACACCAAAACCACTTTCATAAAGTTTGCTGTGGAGCTGGATGTATTGATAGAAACATTCAATTTCAGGGGTTGCCCCTAGCCTCTTATAGCCTGGAGACACATTTTTTGGTACACAATGAAATTATTCTCATGATGTCTCTTGCAGCAGTATCTTATTGTTCATACAGGAATTAAATATGAAATAGACAATATCTTTTTAACTCTACAGATTGTGACAACTGCTTCTTTACAGCAGATATTTTGTATCTCTGAGAGAATCTCCCAATTAGTGGTGGCCTTTTGTAAGAATACTTTTTAAACTCTTTGGCTGAAAACTGAAAAAGTAACCCATAACATCATAGCCTTGAATCTTAAGGCTATACTTACTTCTGCAATTAAATCAGATCTTTTCCCAGTTACTTTTCTAAATCCATTTATGGTGATACAGAAGGTAGTATGACCAATAATGGAAGTTTAAGATGACTCCAACATTACAGCTTTAATCCAATCCTCAATAGCATGTAATAAAATTCTGTCCTTTAGTGAAGACTTATCAGATCTCAGAAAAGAACCTTTACACCCCAACTTTCCAGTTCCAAATAAAGTAGACATAGTACTGATAAGACTATTCTTAGGATTTTCCTTTCTGGGGCATAAATGAATTCAAATTCCTTTTTGAAAACTAGACAACTAACTGCTGCATGTGCTACAGTGACTTGGGTCTCCTTTCCTACTGTGGACTGGAACTGCTACAGAGCAACAACTGACTTCACTCTTCGTATGCACAGCCTGTAGCCCAGCTACTACTGAACTCTAAATAAGTGCATTGACTCACACACTCACTCTGACTTAGCCTGGGTTTGTGGTTTGATAGATTTCCCAAAAGCTTTGAGAATTTAGTCTAAGATTTTCTGAATGCCTGGCATGCAGCTTAATGCACAAGCAAGAGTGTGGGAATATACTTTTTTGCCTACTTCTTCCTCATCAATAGTAAAAGACTTCATCTGTGAAATTTTCTAACATAGGCCAGAGTGCAACAGTGGAGCCACAGAAGTAGAACTCAGTGAACGTAGGTAGTCATGGACTGAGCAGTTCTGGGATCAGTCCTATGGCTTGTCTGGAAACCCTCATCCCCATCTCAGCTTCCTTGAGCATCTGTTGATGGCCTTATCCCAGTGTGGGCTCTGAGCAGTATCTGTCAGTCCACCCCATACAGCAGACGTGCTGCACACAGCAATGTGCTTACTTGTTAAGAGGAAGAATGGACAGCAATTGCTTCACATACTGGAACATCAACACTGTGGAAAGGTTTGGGGTTTTTTGGTTGGTTGGTTGGTTGTTTCAATATCTTCTATTTCTGCCTTTCCACCCACAAGGATTTAGTTCCTTTCAGACTGCTTGACCTTTAAGCTCTCAACAGATCCCTTTCATGAATTACAACAAATACATCAGCTAATTGCACTGGAAACAAGAATAGGAAAAACTGGAATTTCTTACTCTCTGTCCTGTGAGTGCTATGTGATTCCTTCACCAAGGGGAAAAACGAAAATCTGGTATGATTATATTATGAGAAATGGAGTCTGGGAAGTTATCTCGAGTAAGTCTTAACTGAGATTAGGTACTGACATCCAGTATTGCAATATTGAAATATCTCTCCTCAAGTGCCATTAATACTGAGAAACAACTAAACTCCAAAGATGTGAAACCTACAGCTGCATCTCTGCATCTATCCTATGTCAATGCAATTGTGATGAGACTAGGTATACAATACCTCAAAATCTGTGTAGGATTTCAGAGTCTCTGCTCCAAGCCTGCTCCTGTTCTTGGAAAAGTGCCATGCTAAGGTATTTTTTGGTTTCTTGTTTTCCTCTTTCTTTAAAAAAAGACCTAAATAACAAAAACATGTTTGGGAGGCAATATGCCCTTTCAATACAGCATAGTTGTGAATATGACGCTTGCCCAAGAAATTTGGAATCAGGTTTTGATTGCATTAATTGGTTAAGGGATTTCAAGCTAACATCTCTCCTCTCCTACGGCATAAACTGTTTTTATGTGAAACAAGGAGTTTAAGATTTTCTGAACAAGGGCATAATGAGAAGGACAACCTCAGCTTAGTTGGCAGAGTGACCTTGGCTTGGTCCTTGAGTCTTAGTGAATTTTATCCAAAGATAGTTTTAATGGGATGCTCCTCGGGTGTTTGGGACCTAGTACAGAGTTCTGGACTCAGCTTTGGGAGCAGGCACTGCAAAGTAAGTCACTTGGACAAAAAGTTCCTGTGTTATTGTCAGCTTTAGAGCTTTTTTCCATCCAGAATTTTTTTTTTTAAATTTGTGTTTAGTTATTGGCCATTTTTAAAGAGCTTTCTCCAAGAACAGTGGAAGTGAGCCCTGCATGGAACAAAGTCTTAAATCAATGTGAAATGCTTTCAGAAAGAGGTGGTATACACACATCCTTTCTTCTTTGTGGGTGGCTCCAGAGAATAATGATCCTACTTCTTATATAGAGGCAAAAGGGCAAGACAGGGGAAAAAATTCAACCCAACTGTACACATTGCTGTAAGCAGCTCAGGGGGAGGAGGTAATGCAAACAGTTCCATGAGATGGAAGTCACTTTATTGAAAGCAGCTGGCAGGCAGAGAAATAGGATATTTGGCACCATCAGAAACTTTATCAAGACTTAGCCATGTAAGGCTGCATTGATTGTTATTTATAGCATCAGCTTAGAGGGGGTATGGAAATTATACCAGGAACCTCATTAGTATCAGCATGAGAGCCATGGCCAATCTTTCTGCTCTAGTGATTGTATTCATTCCATAGCACAGATAGAGCAGGCAGCCAGGGAGAAATCTTCTCAGTGGCTTTCAGCCTTATTATGGAGGAAACATGTGAAAACGGAGAGCAACTGCAATACTAACCAGGCGAGATCTTTCTTTTCCTGTCTTTTCTAGAGTCACAGACATTTATTGCCACCCTACCTGCCTTCCTCTCCAGTGGAAAGCACATTTCTCTTCCCTGCAGAAATTAAGCCATTGGAAAGGTGAAAGTTTCTAGAGATAAAGCTTTAATTGTCCTTTATTATTTTTATCAGGGGAGAGTGTCCTATAAACTGAAACAGTCAAAGAATGATGTATGCCATTAGCAGCCGTGCATGTTGTCTACTGTGTGGCAAAATCTGACATGAAATGCTTTTAATTCTAAGCCTCTTATCAATTTGAGAATCTGTCAGTCTTGCAGGCACTTATTTTCTTTAACTAGGTCACCTGATGATGAGCCAAGTCAAAGAGATGGCTGCTTGATTGTTTAAAGCAAGATGCTGCCAACTGCTAATATTGCCTCTGTAATACAAATACCACTATAGGTGTTACAGCTCTGAATTATCCCTAATTTTCAGGCGGTCTCTATGTGCTACGGCTTCGTTTTGAATGTTTGCTATGCTCATAGGTTTTGCTTCAAAAAGCCCTTATTCAGGTCGGAGCTGTTGGTGTGTCTGTCCCTCTAGCTCTTGTCAAGAGCAAAGCTGAAAGAGGCTTGGTTTTCAAAGGTTTCAAAGGACTGGTATGTATATTTAAGGGCTTTGGTACTTAGTCTGTTTGCAGAGCTATATCACCAGAGAATTACAGAAGGGACAGACTGAACTTGAGAAGTCTCAGTCTATATAAAGAGCAGAGCTGCAAAAATGTTATTGAAAAGAAAAATCATGGCTTGAAGTGTGGAATTTTCCCTATGTGCTTGCTACTCCTTATTGTCTGCATTTAATAACATATCCAGATTCTTAAAATTCAAACTCTTTTTCAATCTAACATTTTTCTACTAGTTTTATATCAGGTAGATTGAGTGGAAAAAGACATGCAAGAGCACTATATTTTGAAATTCTGCATTCCTATGGGAGCCCATTAATTTTCGAAGATTCTAGTTTGGACTTTAACTGAAAAACTGGTATACAAGTTACGAGTCTGATACTTTTAAGTATTATGTTTCAGCTGAATTGGATTTAAAGTTGTAGGTTTTGTTAATCAAAGTTTATTTTGCATTCTCTATTGGCCTTAATTGTTTCATTTACTGGATTCTTTTTAATAGTAAACTGAGCGATAAATCACACATGAAGTACAGCCATGTCACTGAAGCATCTGATTTAACTCATCTCTCCAGTGTGTTGCAGTCATTTCTAATTGCTTTACCTCTGAACTTTTCTACTCTGTGAATTAATTACTCTGGAAAACTTATCCTGACAACCTCACTCATATTTGGGGTTCTATTGCATTCAACCAGTGCATCCACCCACATTTTTTTCTCTCAGGCTGAATGACAGTTTATTACATTTTCTTGTCTTATGGTTTGGATATTATAAGAAAATTCTGAATATCTGGGCCTTGCGTATGCCTTTGTTGTGTATGATTTTTATACACAAATTTGTTTTCTCCTTTTTAATAACATTTTAATCTGATCTATCCTTTGCAACAGATTCCTTTGAGTCTTTATAAGGCCTAATTAGATCTACTAAAACAAAAGTACATCTGAATTGGCACTTTAAAATTTATTCTTCTTAATTCTTTCCCCTTATAGTCAAAAATCAGATGGAGTAACATCACTTATTTTCAAAAGACTGAATGGTATCTTTTTGCTCATTGCCAGTGCAGAGATCCTTCTGCATCATTTATCTACAACATTACTTCCTTTCCTGGACACTATTACATTTGCAGACAAACTTGAGGATTCCTAGTAGACATTTTTACTGAGAAATTACCTGCAATGTTCATTTGTCTGTAACTCTGAAAGAATGTCTTTTATTCCCTACTAGTGTTTTATGGTGTTTCATTTAAGATTATTCTTCTGCAATCAGAAATTTCCAACTGTCCAAAGACCTTTTAAGCTTAGTCTCTTGTAAGCTGTCAAGAAGTGACTGAAGTAATGTAATCTTGTGTTTTCTGGGCCACAACCATTGAAAAGGGAATCACCCTGTTATTTTCAAATGAGCTACTAAATAATGATAGAGGATTGCATGATTTCTGGTGACTGCACTTGATGTGTAGCAGACAGACATTAAACATCCTGTGTTTCCCATTTGCATAAATATAGGTTTGGAAATCACTAGGGTCAGTAGTCTTCAAAATCTTCAGTAACCACCTGGCTACCTTAGGAATTAGATGCCCAAGCCTGACTTCAGGGCATAGTAAGATGTGGGTTCAGGATTGTGCCCAGGCTATGACCAACACTTGAGCTGGCAGCCAAAGGGATGCTTTTCCCACAGCACTGCATAAGGGCAGAGGGAGTGGAGCAGAACATCAAAAGGACCAATAACAAGGACCAACAGCAGTTGATTATGTTACCTACATGAATGCTTCTAAAGCCTCTGTGTGACGTATTAGGATTGTTTAAGGATATTCCTTATGCCTACAACTTGTACCAAAATTAGAAAAGACATCATTCTCCAATGACTCGATGGGAAATGAGAGCTTCCTAAGAAAGATGCCAATGGCTGAGATATGAATGTCTCTATTTGCAACTGTTGTTGGGTACCCATTCAAATGTGGCCAGAAAGAGAGCAGCATTATGCTTTAACTTTGGAGTCCTGAAGTAGGAGTTATGCATATGAAATAATTTTAAATATTATGTAAAGATTCCCACGGAGATAATGACAGTTAAGGAGAATTTGATAAAGTAGAAAAGGGACAAAATGCTATTAAGCAAACTGGAAATCTGGGGTAATGCAGTGAAAAGAAACAGTCTGAAGAATAGATGAGTGTCTGGCAAATGTTATATAACTGAAATTAGTCTGGCCAGCTTTGGGCAGAGAAGAGCCAAAACCCAGAGCAGGGTCTGGTAAGCACCGCCCAGAAGGAAGAACTGGAATGGAAAAAACTTGTGAAGCACTTTCCAACTGTCCCAAATTCCTTTGTCAGTAATGTGAAGTGCTCTTTATGGATTGCCTTGGATGGGTTTGGAGGTGGTGAGGTAGTGTCTAAGCTTTAGCATGTACCTAGCAGCTTTTGCACATGCGCAAGCTGGATTGCAGGAAAGTTGAGTCCCCAGTACTTCTGCAGAGAAAAAAAGAAATTCTATTGAATTGCTGAATTTTTCCCAGTTTGCCTACCAGTACTAAGCCATTGTAAGAACACTCATCTCATTGTCTCCAGAAAAGATGTTACCAGCGGAGCAGCTGTGGTGTTTCAGTGAAGTATCTAAAATTAAATCACATGAAGCTGTCTAATTTCTTATTTTCCTATTCCAGTAAAGCCTGTTTTCTGGTTCAAAAACATCTTGAGTGCCCTCAGCTTTTCATGACCTACATTCCATGCATTAGATGCATCGCTCTGACTCCCCACCACTGACAGACACCCAAGGACAAAATGTCAATAATATTTTCCCAGAAATAGCAATGATGCATGTCTGAGTCAGGGAGAGAAAAACCAAAGGGTGTATAAACAATACAAGCCCAGAAAGATTAAAATGATGCAAGAGAATTTGACAGAATTTGTTGTTTCCATAATTTTTATACATAAACCTTCAGTATATTCTATATTGAAATGGTGTTATTTGCCTTTCAAAGTATTAGAGGTGAAATAATTTTTTCACCATTTAAAGATATTGTTAAATTAGGCACCTTATTTTTTCCTAGAATTCTCTATTGTGTAAATGGGCAATTATTTTTAACTTGTATAACTCGATGTGTAATAATGCAATTCTAATTTTTTACATGTATACTTATTAATGACATCTATTAGCATGACATATGATTGTTTTAACTATGTATTAGTTATATATTCTTGAAACATATCTAAGTAGTGTTTTTACTGAGATTTTGAAGTAGAGGCTCAGAATGATTTGAAGACAACCCAGAACAACCCACAATGTAGTAGGCTGAAGCTGATGACAGCCAGAAAATTCGTAGACTTCTTAAACATCTCGGCATCCTTTTCTGTCTTGATCCATATGATTAAGATCTCACACTCTGGAACACATAACTTTCTTTACTGAATGAGATTAAAGATTGTGATACAAATGAGTTTGGTGAGGGTGTCTGTTGGTTTTTAGAACAAAAGGCAGATCATAAAATGAATCATAGAATGGCTTGAGTTGGAAAGATAAAGGTCATCTAGTTCTAACAATCCTGCCACAGGCAGGGATGCCTTTCACTGGACCAGGTTGCTCAAAGCTCTTTCTAACCTGTTCTTGAACACTTCCAGGGATGGAGTATCCATAATTTCTCGTGCAACATATTCCAGTGCCTCACCACCCTCACAGTAAAGAATTTCTTCCAAACATCTAATCTAAAACTACTCTTCTTCAGCTTAAAGCCATTCTCCCTTGTCCTGTGCATGCTTTTGTAAATAGTCCGTCTTCATCTTTCTTGTAGGCTCCCTTCAGGTTTTGGAAGGCCGGAGTTAGGTCACCTTTAAGTCCTCTCTTTTCCAGGCTGAATAATCCCAATTTTCTTAGTGCTTCTTCATAGCCAACAGGTTAATGATGGACTTTAGAGCACATAGAAAGAACATAGGTCCTTTTTACAAAGTATCCTGTACTTCTGAGTAACCAATAACAGAAACAGGGTAGGAACAGGGCAAATAATCAGTGATATGTAGTCCTTGTATTGTTCTACCAGCAAAATATTCTCTCGTGACTTAGGGAATTAGAGCTTCAGATCGTATCTTTCTCTCGTACTGTAGTAACTGATGTTATTGAGGGAATCTTAAGTAGAAATTTAATTTCTTGTGGTAAGACACTTATAACACTTAGGACAATAATTGGAAAATGTCAATATATGTGGTAATATTTGTCTCTGTAATCCCATTCACAGTAAGGAGAAGTGATTATAGATGGAGCTAGTTCATCCACTTGTATTAGCAAATCATTTGCACAGATTTCAGCAGAATGTGCCGGATGCTTTCAGTGGCTGGATGAAAAATTATTTAATTGGAATTGCAAAGTGCAATGCTCCAGCCTGTGGTTTGCTGTGACTCTGTAACAGGGGACCTTTATGCCTCCATTTCTGTGTCCTAAAAATTGGTGTTTAGATTCTGTAATGTGTTTTGTAAACATTCTGCTTGCCACACTGTAAATTGTTTTTCTATTTTGAGGGTAAGTCTGTGGGCTCTGGATGTTTCGAATAGGCCGAGTAAACTGAGATACCAAATTTCTCTACATAAACTGACAAGCAACTTAATGATATCAATCTAGCCCATAGGCCTCTGACTTAGTTTACTAAGATAACTTTGACCTGCCAGCATTTTTAATTTGTTGACCCTTGGAGTGCAAAGAATAAGCGTGTGTGAAATACATAAGCTCCCTTTGAAGAGTAGGGGGGGAATTAAACATCTTAGAAAATACATAACACATATATTAAGCAATGAGAAGATTAATGCTAATCAGTCGGAAAAACTAGGAATGGGGTTTTATGTGTTATGAACACTATCCCTCTCCAGAGCATAGACTCTGGATTCAAGCCTACAGGATGGTGTATACATACATTTTAAAGCTTAAAGGGTCTTCTGTGGCTAGACATTTACATCTGGTTTTTGAAAGAATAATTCTCATGCTTTTCTTTAAAAATAGGACTCCTGAAGACAAAAGTGGCTCCCTTTTTTATATGAATCTTATGATTTAAGAACTTACTAGAGAAAGAACTGGACCAGACAGGAACTGAATGAGGTGCATTCAACCATGCTGCATATTCATTGCACTGGCATCCTGGGATGTGCTGAGGAGAACTGGAAGAACTGGAGTTCTCCCTCTTTGCTAGGGCAAAAGGAATCCAAGGTCCAACACAGAAAAAAGCCAGAAGGGGTATGCAACTTGTGTGCAACTAGTGTGCAGGAGGGAGTCTTGGGGGTTTTTTTGTTTCTAGCGTAGGTAAAATTTGCACTGAAAATTCTTTGAACAGAATATGGGAAGAAAATTTATACTATATATACAAACAGTATTCTGTCTTTTTCAAGATTAGGAATCTCTCTAAATTGGGCCCAACTGGAGGAATGGCTTGTTCCTGTATCCCAGATGGGCACAGGGCAGGAAGCATCTAGCCCAAGATGTTTTGGCATTGGTACCTTTGTTCTACCAAGATCTTCTATTCATGATCTAAATTTATCACTGGCTGTAGCTATCAGTGATTTCCTTAAATCTATGCTGTTTAAACCAAGGACTGAATCCAGATGACCTCAGTCAAGCCTACAGCCTTACTGTAAAGTCACTGCCCCTCAGATACATAGCACTGCTTTAATAAGAAGCTTGCAGGCTTGTACGTCTGTGAAGCATTTCCTTCTCTGAAAATTGCACTCAGATTTCCTCCATGTCAGAAAGGTGGAAAGACTTTTCTAAAAAATTCCAAACTGACTGTGCTTGACCAGAATTCTAGCAAGTCGTTTCTCTTTTCCTGTTGAGCCTTGCAGTAGGAAGCCTGGGAGAGTAAAGACAAAATATAAACTGCTTTAGCTCAAGTAATCTTAAATCTTTCTGCTGTAGGCAAGAGGAAGAATTTAATTCCATGGAGCTGAGTATTTGGTGTTTGATGTTGGATGGAAAGAAAAACTTTGCTGGCCTGGTGTGACACAAATTAAGAAAGTACAAAGTCAGGGGCAAATCCAAACAGTGGAAAAAAATGGTGACTGACTCTTTTTAACCTCAACTGTAGGTGAAATAGTACCCTAGGTTTTTCCAACCACAAAGAAATCTCTGTTATTTTTTGTTTTAGTATACAAAATTCAGAAAAAGCATCCATAATGGTTTGGAATTTTCTACTTTGGTTTCAAAAATGATGATGTGGGCCGTTGTAACTGCCTATTGTGTCAGTGCAGCTGGGCCCATTAGCAGGGAGGACCCCTCCAGCTGGGTGTGGAGGTGTTAATGTCTCCCTGGATCTCTTTCCTTACCTGTTGTGGCCTGGGGTGTGAAGTGTGCTCTGGGCAGCTGTTAGCAAATGATTTATCATTAACAGCCCATCAGGAATGACATAGAGGGTATAGAATACGCAGTTCTTGGTTATACCCTCACAGTGATAAACCAGTCCCAGCCCCTGCAACTATGACAATAATACATAAGAAACATTTCATATTTTAGGGAATTATATGTGTTGGCACATGAAAAGTCTTTTAAAATGTCACAAGCAAAATTAGAGATCAGAATCAGGCACTGAAATCTTAGGAAATAATTCTTTGAGCTCAAGCTTTTTCCTTCCATTGATAGCATGCAGCATTTGCTGTAGCTACAAGCCCACTGCATCATGATATTATCAAATGAATTAACAAAGGCCTATTTATTATTTTTCTACTGAATACTGATTTTGGGGCTATGTACTATTCAAATTCTTTCATTATTTTATTATTTTAGTCCATGTCCTAGCTGAAGTTCATTGTAATTATGAGTGAGGTGACCAGACTGTGTGAATGCTCTTTGTCTAATTCAGTGCAATGTCAGGTCTGAGCAGTTTTCAGCAAAAAGTCACCAGAATTCAAAGTGATATGGAAGAGACATTTTTAAGCACTTCATCTGGGGATGATACAGTCGTTGGGACAGTTAAATACACCAGAGGGAAAATAATCAACTTTTTGGCATAGAGGGCAGTACCATTTTAAACTACAGTACCTATTTCTGACTAGGCCTGATTTCCTATATTCTTGTAAAAGAAATAGAGGTATTTCATCATATGTCATTGCTGATCACAGCAGGGTACTGTCAAGCAGTTATGTAATTTATAGCACAAAAAAATTGACATAATTTATAAAGACCAGCTGTAAAGAAGAAAAATGCACATAGATCACCAATGGGTTTCACAGCTACTATCTGGCAGCAGCAAAAGATAAGGCTTAGGAAGATGGCTAAAAAAAGTATGTTATGACTCTCAACTTGTCACTTCATGTCTCACTGTCTCCAACATGTTCCTATGACTGCATTGATTCTCTTGGGCTTCTTATTCCAAGTAACTAATCCAGGTCCAGTTCCCATCCTCCTGAAAATATTTAAGTCTTTGTTCACTCATTTTCAGGGTCTCATTCCCTTCACTGGTCTTTCTTTGTCCCCTCTTCAATTCTTGGTAGACCATTTCTCCTCTCTGCTTCCTCACATCCAAGTTTATGTTTCAGCTGCATTTTTATTGCCTAGTGTCGCCATTTAATGGGGACAGTGGAAGGGAATTAAAATAAATTCAATATTAAGCTGTTTAAGACTTATTTGGGTATAAAGATGGAAAGAATTTTATTAAAACAGAAAAATATATATATATGTTATGTATTAAAAGCACCCTTATCAAAACAATAAGAACCAAAGAAAAATACCCAATATTAAATCAAGTATCCGACGTAAGAAAACACGAGTAGCCAGCACACAACAAAATAGTCCTTGATGAAATAACACAAGCTTTTTGGCTTGACACAAAGACCTGCTTGCAAGCAGGTGTGAATGGTATAGGAGGGGTTTAAGAGCTGACTCCTGGTGGCTAGAGGGAGTGTTGGAGGGAAGAGCGGGTTGGTGAAAACAGGGGCTCCAACAGGGACTTCCCAGGGAACAGAGAGAGAAAAGTTAGAGATAGAGAGGGAATGAGGCTGGATAAGCCTTAGGAGAGCAAACTGGAATTGACTTCCCCCCCCCTTGGTATCTGGGGACCCGTGGGGGCAGGACTGGGCTTGGGGACCCCAAGAAGATTGGTGGAGATGGGAAGAGGGGCTAGCTCCCACCCCTGGGATTTTTGGGGACCCACGGGGGGTAGGACTGGGTTTTGGAGCTGCCGTGACTCTGATGGGGATGAGGAAAGGGGGGTCCGAGCCCGTGCCATGAAGAGAGAGAGAGAGGAGAGAGAGAGGAGAAAGAGAGGGAAGGGCAGGGTAAGTTTTTCTAGCCCAAATCAGGAATTTGCAATGAGGAGGGGATTCAAGTTGATGCTGGAGCTCCACAGTGTTTGGAGAACAGTCTCTTAGGTCCCAGTCTAGCCAGCACGTGGTCAAAGATGGCGTCGTCAAAATCCCAAGGAGCAGCACGTCCATCCAGCAGCGCAACGCAGCCAAAAAGAGCAATGGCGTCTGGACTTCACTGGTTTTACACCTTTCGTCCTGGCCCAGAATTCCTCACATCTCATGCCTGCATGTTATGTATTTTTCCCAAGCTTCTTCCACCCCAGGAGGGCGTAGCCTTGCTTCCCATTGGTCTATCTTCTCCCCGCCTACTTCTGGTGCCAAACCATGGGAAGTTCCTTTGTCTTTTGCCATGTGTTCTGGTTCAAACATGGACACTGCCCTCCCCCAGCCTGGGCACCCCGCGCCACCCCACCATGGCAGCGGCCCGGCCCCAGCACTGCCGAGCACTGAGGGGGCAGTGAGTGAGCCGCCGTGTGCCAGCACCACGCTGTGCACCATGGAGAGAGAAACGGAACGGCCCGTCCTGCGCGAGGGACAGCGAGCGCGGGTGGCAGCAGCTGGTGGTGGTGGCCAGTGGCAGCCGGTGGCACAGGCGCCATGAGCAGCGCCGAGCCCCACAGTGCAGGGATTACTGAGCATTGCCCAGCTCTGCTCCCTGGCAGTGCCGGGGAGGGGGCAGCCGACGACAGTGGGAGAAAAGGGGGCTGGGCTCACATCCCCTGCTAGTAAGCAAAAGGGGAAAAAGTTTTCCATAAAATAAAACCGTAACACCTAGTTTACCAAATTGCCTGTGTCCCAAAGAGGTGGGAATCTGGAAGAGACAGATGCCCTAGTTCTCATTCTGAAAGATCAGCACTACAGGAGATGTGAGAAGCTTAAAACTGTTCAGTGAGGCCAGGATTGGTGCTGTTTAGCTTTTAAAACAGAATCTGTTTCTGCTGACCCCATTTAATCTATGATTTCGTAGAAGTTTATCTTGTAAAACTTTGCCTAGATTTGGTGGAAAACAGTGAAAGAATGTTTAATGGAAGAAAGCATCATTTTCACTGTATTCCAGTATGTGTTGGATAAGTTGTAGCATAGCTTTCCAGCTTCTCCAAGAAAATGTCTCCGTACTTTTAACATTGCAAAAAATGTTCCATTTTCCTGGTTTTGTTCTTGAAGAAAGCTGAACAGTTGCACAATTTTGCCTGATACTTGCCAGTAGAATTCAGCCTAAGGCTAAATTTTCTGAGCAACATGTAAAATTGCAGCCCAAACCATTCAGGTCTGGCAAAGCTATAAGCTGTTAAATATGGAGTCTTGTAAGTGGAAGTGTTAGTAATATTTAATAGTAGGCAGTGCTACCAACACCACCTATAGGATATCTTAAATCTACTATAAGGTCTATGAATTAGATCATGCTAAAAGTAACATTAAAACAGTTACAAACATGTTTTTATCAAACTTGAAATGTCATAAAAGACTTTACAGCCTTAAGCTGATACATAAATGTAGGTTCTGATCTCCCAATATATCCTAAGCAGAGGCAGAAGTCAATGCTTTTCAGTTGTGGTGTCAGTATTCCCAGAGCAATGTATTGGCGGAGCTTCACTACCTTGATCTGCTACATAAAATTTCCGTGGGAGTTCCTGTGCTCTGAAGTTCATGATCTGAAATCTCTGCTCAGTCATTCTACAGACCAACTCCCACTGAAGTCAAGTTTCCCTGAGAGAGCATTGAGCAATAACTGGACAAGGACCTCTGTGTAGAAACGTTTTTTCTGTAACGCTACCCGTGTAGTGTGGTGTCTGTGATGTTTTTATGATAAGGGAGAGCAGGATCAGGGTGTACATATGGAGGAGGGAGCAAGCGAGCAGCACAACAATTAACATCTAGCAGACCTAAATTCTTTCTCAGTTGCTGGAAAGCAGCTGCTAAAGGGATTAAAAGAAAGAAGAAAGAACACAGTTATTTCAGACAAGGAGGTCCACTAATACCTTCCAAAGTTTATGTTGAATCTGTGGCAGGCAATCAAATGGAGAATGGAATGAAACATCAGGGATCAAAATGGGTTTTGTTGGCAGATAAACATGGTGGACAAGCTGATGGAAGGATGGGCTTCTATCTTTCTCCCATGTCCCTTCCTTCCCCCCTTCTCTTTCTTTCTGTCTCTCTTTTTTTAAGTCTAGGATAAAAAAAAAAAAAAAAGAGATGGAACAATGAGAATTAAATATCTTGAAGTGCTCATACTTTAACCCAGCTCTCATAACTACCACAACTTCCTCTTTATACTTTATTTTCAATCAAGATATCCTTTCACCTCTCATTGCCCCAGGCCTACAGGAACCATATAAAGTTTTTTCTTCTACCAGCTTTAGCTAATCCTGAACCCTCTCAGGAATTCCTAATGTCTTTTCTTCTCTCGTACGTTTTCCCTTTCTACCTTATGTCTCTGTGTAACAATTTTGGTTGCTTTATAAGAATTTATTTTGCCTGCCTCTGGCTCCTATATTACTTCTGTTATTGCACAGAGACAGCTGTAAGCACCAGCTATAAGGTCAAAGCAGAATTGTTTTATTGGATCAAAGTGTGTCTGATGAGATTTTGTCCCTGAGAAGCCCTGGAGTGAGATGACAACTAAGGGTTAGCAACCCTCAGTTGCTAACTGAGATAGTTGCTCTTCTTTATCTCTTGCCACTGTTGTGGGTTTATTCTGCAGAATCAGGGGTAGAAAACAAAAGAACTCTCCAGCACCAACCCTTGCTGATAATTATTTTCCTTCCTGAAGGAGCTGATTACTGTATTTTACACCACCTAAAAGACTCAGTATTCTTATCCTGTGCAACAATGCTCACAGGAACTGCAGGAAGAAGGAATGAAGAATAATATTAAATAGAAGGTTTGCTGAATAATATATTATTACTTTTACTTATATTCCTTATTATCTTTAAGAAATTATGCGAGATTTCTATTTGCATTTTATGGAAATAATTTCTGCCACTACACTGCTCTTTAGATGCTCTTCTGTGGGGTAATGGGTTGTTTGCCCCACTGCAGAGGAATCTTTTCCTTATCTAGATTCAGAGTTCTTACACATATGAATCAGATTTTCAGTTGCCTCCACTCCGCTTATAAGTAAATACAAAGGTGGAAAGCAATTAAACAGAGATGAATTTTCAGCAATGGAGAAGCTTATCTACTTCTCTGACTGATGACTTCAGTGTGAGCCTTCTGAGAGAAAACACTATTTAAAAGAGAAAAAATTTGAAAACAAGGAGGATTTAGTCCTTAGAGTACAATGGGACTGCATTGAATACATCAAGGACGATCACACTAAACTAATTCCCCTCAGAATGCCAACTTTCCTAAAGGTATTTAGAAGACAAATACCTATAGAAATGAACTGTGTTTCTAATAATGTAGATGAATGGAGACCAGGCTTATGAATTATTGAGGAAAATTAATAAAGACAATTTCATGCTGGCTCCTTGGCATAATGATGAAACAGAAGGTCTGTACTGCTGGACTGAAAAGGGATATGACTATTCCTGAAATCTAGAGTCATCTCTTTAACCTGTCAGGCCTATTTCCCCTATTCTTGCTGTGTGGGGAATGCTGTTTCTTAACACTCTTTGGGCTTTGTGTTCTCCTCAAAGTGACATCTCTGGTAAAATGGAGTGGCAGGATTAATACACAATAGGAATTCAGAATATTTGCTGAATCTGGACTTTATAATAGCATGGCATGGAGTCTCATTTCAGAAATGAATTACAAAGGAGTAGGATAACAACACTTTCAAGTAGGCTGGCAAGCAGAGAGGGGATCATAAATCAATGTTAATGATAATGGCAATGTTCCAGTTTGGAAGGGAAGATGAACATAAGGAGTATTGCAAGAATTGGTGCTAGGCCCAGCTTTACTCAAAGCTATTATTTATTACGTTAATGGAAACTAAAGAACACTCAAGTCAGAGCAGTTGCCAAAATTTATGGAAGATGGAGAAGACATCTTGCTTAGCTTCAGCTATCTGACTAAAACTTGCTGAGAACATTTTAGTTTTCTAAATTGTTTTGGAAAAAAAAAAAAAAGAAGATAAAAAGGTACCTCAAAAAGTGACAAGACTAAGAAGAAGGATGTATTGTCTAGAAGCATCTTTCTATAGATTTGGGAAATGTCCAGATGAGTATAGTAGTCACACATCACTGAAGTACTTTCAGGATGAATAAATGCCATTAAATCTAGAAAAAAGTTATATTATTCCATTGTGTTTTCCTATTGTGTTTTCTTTGGACTGAGATATACAGCTGGAGAAAAGTATTTTGAAATCTTAGTGTCAATAAAGAAGTTTTAACAGAGATCAAGAAGTAAAAAGCAGCTTTAACATTAAATAGTCCCAGAATCAAGTGTTTTCATGCTTCATATGTAAAGTTTAGATAGGTATTAAATAATTTAATCACAATAAAGAAATATATGTTGAATTTGAAGAGTAACAATGTTGAATGAGAAGTCAGTAGACTAGTTTAACAAATCATTGAAGGTTAAAAAAAAAGTTTGGCCAACTTATGACTAAGAGGGAGAAGAAAACCTGCTAAAAGTATTTATTTAAAAATTAAAACAGCCAGGGGAGTGATAGCCCAAGAGGCACGAGTAAGGAGGATGAACTCAGTATAACTTTAAGCTGAATTTTAAAATTACTGCTTAACACTAAATTTCTTCAGACTCAGAATTTTTTTTACCAGAAAGAAGATGGAAGCCAAATAACATCAGAGTTGTGTTTTTGATGTTGTTTGGTTGTTTTTAAACAGTTTTGCAAACAATGAGTGCACACTGTGGAGTGCGTTCTTATGTTACCAATGCTGTAAGCGCATCAGAACTGAAGTCAAATATGAATGTGGCCCTCTAAAGACAGAAGAAAATAGTGTCTATCAATGATATTGTAGCAAGTTTTGACCACACTCAAGGAAAAATGAATGAGACAGAAAAAGTAATGAAATCAACACACTAATTTAGTGGTTGGGTCCTTTCCCTGAAAGTTGTCAATACACTCTTCTAATTTTACTGCATTAGGAGCTGTGCATCCTATTTCCACAGTACCCATAGTAATTGGACAAGATATTTAAACAGGTCTTACAGCAAGGACTGGAACACAAGTCTGCTCTCATGAAGGAATACTTTAAACCAAAAAAGAGAAGGATTATCTCTTCACCTAGTGCATCTTTTGTAACTCCAGGGAAAGCTGACATGAAGTCATCTTCTAACAGTTCAATTGCTGATCCCATTCCTAGGATATGTGTATTTGATATTCCTTAGACTAAGAAAACAATTGGAAAGAGGTGTTTCACAGGCTGTTTGAGTGCTCTGCCTACTGTGTTAACAGATGACAAACCAACACTACAACTGCCAAAAACTTTGCTGGCACTTCTGTGAAGAACCTTACTCAGTAGACATGCTGTAAAAATCTTTAATATGTGAGAGATAGGATAGTCATAGTCTTCTGATGTAACTGACATGCTACATTGTCAGTGCTAGAGCACAGCTGGCTGATGCTGACTGGGTACATAAATTACTGGTGAAAATGGAGACATTGAGGGGCCACCTCAATGCACACAGCCTGTGTCACACATCTGACTTTATATTGGTGATTCTGAAAAACATAATGTGCTGACAGCAGCACCTGCCCTGGAATTCACTGGAAAGGATCATCACACAGACAATAAAAAGTCCAGAGCTGACTTTCAGGAAGCAGGAGTGGAGGATTGGTATCTCTGCAGGTTGCTTACTTGCACTACATCAGCTGTGTTATTAATCCTGAACTAGTTATTGTCTGGAACCTATTTGCTTTAACTGTATTCAGGAGTTCTGGACCCCATTTCTACCTGCTCAAAAGCAATTCTCTACACTGCAGGTAGTCCATTAAACAATACAGAATTCTGCATCAAATTTAAAAAAAAAAAAGTTTTTGCTTTCTGCAGCTCTATTTGGATTTTTATTGACTGAATGTAGCAGACTATTATGTCACTTGTCCTGTAAAAATGAAAAAGCCATGAATGACATCAGTGTCAGAGATGAAAAAGAAAGGCCAAGGTCTGCAAAGGAGCTTAAGGTACGTAAATCCAGAACATAGATCCTTGGACTTTTTCATACCTTTCAAAGAAACAGAATTCCCTCAGTGCAGATTTCTAGATGTCTACATTTCTGGTGTTAGAAACATGAATTTCTTACAAAAAGTTGATAGTAGATCAGTATCTAAGTCCTCTCAGGGTTCTGAGGCTCTACATGTTGTGAGTGTTCCTTGTGATGTCCCTGTCCCTTGGGGCATGCTCTCAGGATGTTTTCCAGTTCTACCTGGAGCAAAGCTGGGAGAAGGAGGTGAAGTCTCTAAACTTTGACAGAGCAGTGATTAAGACATTACATGGATAAAAATTTTTCCAGTGTCCAGTTTGACTCAGATATTTTTGCTGAGAACTGCATTTTCTCATATAGGTCAGTGAAGTCTCCTGTCTGTAGCTCCCCTCAGTCTTGGGTGAACAGCTTGTACAGAAGAACAAGTGCATGCCCAAGTGCCTGCCAGTCTGTCAGGAAAGGATCCAAACCATCGGGATGTTGGTGGACAGACCGACTTTGGTTCTCTTGAGTTTTCTCAATGGGTTACTTCATTGTGCAGAAACTGTTGAACAATCACTGGATTGTGGAGGAAAGTGGTGAAAAGTCTCTCTGTTATCATTGATAAAACACTGTGCCTAGTTTATGGTCAACACAAACCTGGCTCCCCCTCCTAGATGAGTGTCGTGATCATGTGGATATTTAGCAGTGAGGGAGATCTGCATCATTGTTAAAGATGCTTAAAAGTGCTGGGCTAAGCTGGGGCCTCATTCTAGGCAAAAGTTATCCTGGTTCCTAAGAAAGGGTATCAAACTCCTACATTTTCAGGGATGTGACAAGCAACCCATAGGACAATGATGGAATAGAAAGCAAAAGATCTGGTCTAGGTTCTCTAAAGTTTGGGAAGTTTCAGATCATGGGACTGAGCAGGAGCCCCTAACCATGAGAGGAGAGGCTACACAAGGCTGAATTAAAGTACCTACACAATATCTTGTGATGCAGAAAAACACTGAGTCTCTGAGCAGGCACAAGAAGGCCATGGCTTTTAAGGATCAGGGGAAAATGAATGCCTGGATGGCAGACACATGAAAACCATCAGGAACACCATAGAAACAGTTTTCTTGTTTCTGAACTAGGTATGACCTACTGCATCATAGATCAGTCCAGGATGGATGTTTGACAAGCTCTTATGCAGGCCCAGACAGCACCTGATAGCTTCAAAATGCTTCCGTAGCCCTGCCACTGTCTGCAGGGTGTGTTGAAAGTGAGGCTGTACAAGTGGGAATTGAAACAGCATTCTTGGGGTGGGTGGATCTGCTTGTCACCAGCTACTGGCAAGGTGGGTGCTGTGTCAGGGCTGTGCCTGGCTTGAAGTCTGCATTTTGAGGCAATGTGTTCTTGTCTCAGATCTTCAGATACTGCTGATGTTTCATGTCATTACTAATGGTAAAAAATATCTCTCATCTTTTTTTTCTATTAAAGACCTGCTGTCTAGCTCAAACTGGATCTTTTATTTTCTGAACACTTGCTAGTATCTACCTGGACTACTGTTAAAATAAAAATCCATTTTCTTCTCTTTAAGTAATGCTCAAATATGGTCTCTGGAAAATGCAATTTCCATCTAATGCTTGAACTAGACCTCATGAAATAAGATGCTGAGAAAGATTTACGAGTCACTAAGGCTCAAGCTAATGTGCTGATAGCTGTGGAATTTCAGATGTTTAAGTAGAAGTACTCACAGCTGCAGCAAGAATTTCTTAATTTGCCAAAAGCCCTTAAAAAATAACCATCCAAAATGGTAAGTGAAGGTTTAAGCTATATGTGTGCACTTGATTTTTATATATTTTCAAATAGTTCTTACAAACAATAAAAAATAATTGTGGAATCATCTTAATATGCAAAAATACTTCGGAGGGTGGAGCAAGAAGGCAAGTGTGAGATGGACCTTTCCGAGTGCTCTGCCCCTGGGAATTCTCCTAGGTGCATATACCTTATGGCACGTGGTCTGCAGAATAGCTGCTAAGACCTCCAAAGTCCTCTGGGAAGTCTTTTAGTGACTTACATTTGACTGAGACTTTCCTCTGCTTCTAAGCACAGCATATAGAGCAAAACAGACCAGCTCCTGCCTTGAATACTCATTTGAAAGATTCAGTGATGTTAAGTGAATATTTTACTTAGGTAAAGGCTGCGACACCAATTTCATTATTAAAAAATGAAGAAGGATTTAGGGCAATGGAAAGCTGATTTACGAATATGTCACACTCCAAATCCAACTTTCAGGTTTCTTGGTTCACTTAATGTTATTTCAAGATGTTAAATGGACCATACACTATGTTGTTTTCTTCAGGAAAGATAGAGTGCAATCTAGTTTTATATGTTTCATCCTTAAAGTAAGTGTTCAGAAGAAGGATAAAAAGGTATTTAAGAAGACAGGCAGTGCTTATAATCATGTAGCTGGGATTGTTTAAGAGTATTATTATTTTCCAGTGCATATATGCTGGCATAATGCTGTTTTGGATATGGTTATGAATGTATATTAATAAAAATTTTTTTACCAGTGTAATTCCTTCCCTGGCCAAAATCAGCTAAAGAAGTATAAGCATGTGTATGTAAGCACAACTATGTTTATACTGTTACCAGCCATAGTTGAAGTCTTTTGTCTGGGTGAGCCCAAGCCCTTCAACTCTTCAGAATACACCAAAATGGACCAACCTTAATGTTTAGAGATTTGACCCCTTTTTGTGAGCAAATTATAAATCACTTTACTCCTCTGCATTTGGGGAATAGTCCTTAAGTGAACATGTTTAAAGAGATGTCATATTTCCAACTGTAGCAGTGGAAACATTTGATATTTTTCACAGTGTCTTTTGAAGATAGTTGTGTCAAGCATGCCAAGTGTTTGATGTTGATATTCTGACAGGAAAAGTTAGAAATGTATTGTTTGTGCTGATTTTGTATAACACAAACATTTCCATGCTTTGATGAATCCTTGATGTTGTAGTCCTTTAGAGGAAAGATGACAACAACATCAAACTTCAGCCAAGGCATTTCCATTATATTTCAGTTGCAGTCAGAAATCCAGCTGCAGGGTAATCATTGAATCCTACAATGGTATGAGTTGAAAGGGACCTCAAAGATCGTGGAGTTTCAATCCTCCTACAGAGGGAAGGGACATCTTTCAGTAGACCAGGTTGCTCAGCCCCCACCCAACCTGTCCTGAACACTGCCAGCAATGGGGCATCCACAATTTCTCTGGGAAACCTGTGTCGGTGCCCCACCACCTTCACAGTGAAGAATTTCTCCATTTTATCTAATCTAATCCAATCTCCTCTTTCAGTTTAAAGCCATCCTGTTTGTCCTGTCACTCCATGCCCTTGTCAAAAGTTCCTCAGCTCTCTCATACCCCCTTTAGGAACTGAAAGGCTGCCATAAGTTCTCCCTGAAGCCTTTTCTCCAGGCTGAACAACCCCAACTCTCCCAGCCTGTCTTCATAAGAGATGTGCTGCATCCCTCTGATCACAACCTGGACATGGACTGGCTAGCCCACACCTGGGCTGCTGGTAAGTACCATCCCATGAGAGAGTATTATAAACCTACTAGTACTTCTGTACCAATACATGGAGTTAATTTACAACCAGAAGCAAGTTTCATGTCCATATTAGTAAAGATCTGCAGTGAAGAGGTGCAACACAGAAACATTTCAAAATAATCTGTTGATCAAGCTGGTTGCTTATCCATTCATGGCATTATTTGCAACTCAGATGATCCACTAAAGGTTAGGGGAAGTTGTCTGTGAATGAATTTACTGGTGAAGAAATACATTTTCTAAAGTGGTGGGAATTTCAGTATAGCAAATGATCTTCTGCTCTCAGAAGTGAACATGCAAATCCAACTAACTACTTCTTAATTTTTTGGTCATTGGAGAAAACAAAAAGGCAGTGCTTTTCAAGGCATGGCCCAAAGTTCACTGAAGTTTGTAGATGCTTCTCTGTTGTTTTTCATGGGCTCTTTCTCCATTCTCTTAGTAAGTCTGTATATGCAATGCCTCAGCTTCCATGATTCATAATATTTCTCAGATTTCACACTGAGATGGAATGAATGTGTGATATCAGTTTGAGGAGAATAAAAATCATCAGAGAATTGTTCCCAGGACATTTGGGACAATCCATCATGAAATGAGGTTATGTATTTTCAGTTCATCATACTGTAGCCAGTCAGTACGTGTCATTCCGAGAAGACACAGTTGAGTTCGGATGATTTCCAGTTCACTGGATGTTTTGGGGAATTTGCTGCAACAAATGAATACTCAATTTCTCCTCTCTAGGAGGAAAAGGAGCCTGCTAGACATCACTGGGTGTGTGAAACAAATATCTTCCAAGGGATCAGAAATATCAGATGCTATTTGAACACTGATAAAATGAGGCACAGACAGTTCAGAACAGGCCAGAGTAAATGTTATACTTTGCAAAACAAATGTCTTTGCAAGTATGAATTCAGCATTCAGTCAAGGCTTGTGGTCACAAGAAAGTTGTGAGTTTTGTTTTCATTTGTTCCTTCTTTTTTATTGTGAGCTGTTTTTATTAAAACCGTCTTTGATGTTTCCTAGAGGACTCTTTCTCTTGCTATTTTTAAGAGGTATGCTGCTGCAAAAATATTGCCATGCAAAGCAATCTCCTGCAGTGTCAAACTTCTCTTCATTTTCAAAGTTTTAAAAATAGATATATATTTGAATATTCTCTAACACTGAAGAACTGAACTATTCTCATGGTTCATATTGAACCATATGTATGTGACATAGTGCTATATAGGGCTTTATATTTTATTCATTAATTTAGTCTGAGAAAGTAGCTGTTCAATGTGCAGCCAGTTCTATTTTCTAAAATCCTTCTAATCAAATTGGATAACCTTCTGATAGAAATATTTAATGAAAAAAATCCTCACACCTGTGATAATTTTTATTCATTATTGTAAGTTTTGAATTATTCTTACACACATGAGGAAACTGATGTTATGCTCATATAAACATGAAGACATTAACATTTATCTTCTACCTCTTAATCAGCTTGTATAAACATGCTCTAGTACACTTAAGTAGTTTAATGTTTAGGACTGAGTTTGGATAAATGACAATGCTGTGTCTGCTCCTGCCTGTAGCTCTAAAAGATTTGAGCACATATTTAATAGAGTGGCTAAACTGAGGCTGAAATTGCAGACTTCCTAATGAATTTACAAAACTTTGGTCATAGCAAGGAGAGAAGCTTGGCATTGCCTGTCTCTTAGGGACTGGGGTTCAGCCTCTGGAGACCCTGCCTGTGCAGCTATTGCCATGTTAGTTAAATCCCCTTGTGTCCAGGACAATGCTGGAGATGGCACGTGTTGGCCTGGCACCACAGAGCTTGGGGTGGGCTTGTGGTGGGTGACACGTGCCCAGTGCCAGAGCCAGGCACCAACAACCACTGAGCTCTAGAGTCCTCACACACAGCCTTTCTTGGGAGCTGCACCAAGGCCACTGGAACTGCCTGTCATCCCTTTCAGCTGCATCATCTGGAACCTTTGTCCTGAGCACAGAAACTCGCTTTTCAAAAGCTCAACTCAGAGATGATTTCAAGCCTAGCTGGAGGGAAAGAAGGTTAAGCCAGCACTGGCCTTTCAGGTCGTATCCTAATGACTACAAATAGGGCTTGGAAATAAGAAAAATGGGCTGACTTTTTTTTTATCATTATTTTATTTTTATTTGTCTGAGGGTTTTCAATTATTCCTGTAGCTTAAGAGGTCTCCTGGCTTTGCCTCACACTGTTGTCTTGAGGCAAGCATGGATGTGTGTGTGGGAGGCTTTACAGAGAAAGCAAGCTACCAGTAAAACTTAGCTTTTTCCAGGATTAACAGCAGCTGAAAGAGAGATTTCCACATCACACTTAAGAACTTAGATTATTAGTCAATTATAGTTGACTTTTTTGGAGCTAACCTTTAACCCCTCTGCCTGCCTTTTTCCGCCTACTGAGGATATATACCTCCCTCCTTGTATCTCAAAGAGGGGCTTCATATCTATCTCATATTACCTCATCCCTTCCATCTTCCCACCTGTAGATGATTGCTCCTGGGAGAAGTACTTAGGATTTTGTGTGGTCCAGTTTTGAAATACTTTGGACACAAGAAACAGCCTCTTTCCTTATGGGACTGCTCCATATTCGACTTTGTTTTAGTGGTAAAAATTATATTCCAGTTTAAATTTTCCTTTTTCCTAACTTCATCCTATGAGAGCCCATTTAATTATACCAGCAAGGAAGCCAATTCTCATTCAGCCAAATTGGTGCTGGCTAAGTTCAGGTTTGATGAGTCTAACTTCCCTTCAGCTTGGAAAAGTGCTATGCACATGACAGAGTGGTAAAGCACTCTTATAGTGCTGAATGGGTTTGCTGAGACCTGAACACCTTCACACCTTGGCCTGAGCCTGAGTGAAAACAGCCAGCCTGAACCCACATCTCCACTGTCCATCCAGATTTTCCATCAATTTTATTTCTTTTTCTACAAGCTGCTAAAAATGTTGATTTTTCTGTTTAAAATAAAATAAACGCCTTTGTTTTTCAGCCCACTGTTATTTACCCCTAGTGGGACTGACTCATGTTTCTACATTTCCCCTCCGTTTCACTTCCTGAATCCGGGCTACAGGTAAATTTGAAATGCTCTGTGGCAGGGCACACACAACACATGCTGAGCATTTTGAGGGGATTCTGGAAAGAAGTTTAGAGTTTATTAGAAGATGGAAACACCTTTGCTTCTAATGTGCAATTAGGGAATTGCAAATCTTCCATGAAAATCCAAATAGTCAGGATAAAAAATTCCAGCAGCCTAATACCCCTAGTAACATCCAGACCTGGCATTTAAATTAATCATCTCTCTCTTTCAAGGTGTGATCCTTTTCCTTATCCCCTTCATGGCCACAAAGCAACATTTAATGTAATGCGCCCGCTGAGAAAATCCACTCCTTCTGCTCTACCAAGGATTCATGCACCCTTCTCTCACACCCTTCCCAAAAGCAGGGAAAAGATTGCTTAAGATCTGACACTTGTCTTCATAAGAGTTGTTTAACAGGAGTTGGTCAAGTTTGGAATTTTTCCAGAGCAATTCCTAGTGCAGCAGCTGTGAGGCTCCTGTAAAAACACCAGCCTGAAGCATTTACTTGCTGTCCTTTGCCAGTCTTTTATCTGCGAGTAAACCAAAAATAGAGATGAATTATGAGGCTCCAAGTAACTGTGTTGAGTGGAGCATTTGAAATGATGGTGTGTATTAAACAAGAAATGTTTTATAATTGAAACAGAAATAGTAGGAGCTAAACATAGACTTTAAAATTCATTTGGAATCTGGAGTTGGCAGTTTTGTTTTTATGGTATTTGTATGATTTCCTTATTTGAAGCAACATGAAGTATTTTTTTTTGAGACTGCAAGCATTTCAGTGATCCAATATTTTTGGTACACATCAGCATGGAATAAATATCTGGTAATTACAAGTCAAAATATAAAATCAGATTTTTTCCTCTTAGACCAAGTTCCTAAGAGGATGTCAAACTATGCATTAGTGGCCTATTTGAATATGATAGAGGGAAGTGATAGAGGGAAGCAATAAATTTCTGCCAAATCTATTATTTTTGTTTAATTTTGATTAACAAGTCCAGAGTGGTGTTACTTTCACTCTAGTTGTAGAGATACGAGAGACTTTTTTCCACACTCATTGCAAGCCAGAAGTGCTCAGAGACACCTGAGTCTGGTGTGCATTACTTATTACTGCCACGACAAGCTAGAAAGTCGTCTTGTGTGATTTCCCCCTTGAAAAGCTCCTGCAGAAGTCACTGCTCCACACTTTCCCAGACATGGTAGATGTTCTCTAAATTCTCCTGGACAAACGGAAAGCAGTCTCCTTTTCTGTAGGGCAGCACAGCCAATAAAAAGAAAAATCACTTTGGGTTGGCATGAATACTTGGCTATTAAGGGCAGAACGGCAGTTCTCTCACCTAAATGTAGCTGCCTATAAATTAGGAGTCTGGCCTCAGCTCATTGTCTCCCTCTGGGACTGGAGAGAAAGACGATTCGTCCCATCATGACATGATTAATACTGTCCATTGGAAGTGTGCCACTCTACTGGCTACTGAAAAATCCTGGATGCCAGTTCAGAGTCAGAGAATCCTATTCTAAGAACAGTATTACCCATAGAAACTCAAAGATCAATGTGGGCCAATAATTATCTTGAAAGTGTCCCTTTAGGAGAGATTTTGTACAACTTTTTCTTTCCAAAACAAATCATTTGGCTAAAAATACCAACACTGCTTTGGTTTAATCTCAGCAGAAATAAACAAACAAAGAAAATATTTTTCATTAAAAACAGCAATTACTGAATGACAGGATTTAACTTTTTACCACATCCTATTTCTAGCTGCAGACTTTCTGAAAATGCACCAGCATCTGAGTGGCAGAAGTGGCATTGTTAAATGAGCACTCTGGTGACAGAGCTTTCCAATGACAACAAGTCTCATCTTGACCACTCCATCAGGTCTGCCAGGGTGTGAGTTCAGAATTAAGTCAGGAGGGGCAAAGACATCACGGCATCATCTTTCAGCCCTTTGAAAAAAACAAAGAGCACATACTTGGCAGCACTTTAATTTCTATGGTTACTTATGAATAACAGCACAGCTGGGGAACTGTTGCTACAACCCACTAGCAGAGATCATTTAAGAGGTTATACTTAAGCAGATCCATTAAAAAAGCACTGTATTTTTTCAGCGATAATAAAACTGAGGACTGTAGGCTGTACTCTTTACATTAGTTTTGCTAGTCATAAATTTGCCCTCATTACTGTCATTGTTTAGAAGGCAATAAGAGGGAAGATGGCCCTTTGTTTAAGACACCAACCAGGACGGATGGTTTCTGGACAAAATCTTGACCAGGAACATGATTTACTTGGGTTTTGTCAGTCTCAGATGTTGATGTCTCCCATGCTAATGCAGGCCAGTGCTCCATGCAGCTTGGAGAGACTTTGTGGCCAGGGAGACCTGCGTCAAGGCTTCTCTTTCTACCAAGGGGACAGTAATACAATTTTCCAGCAAAGTCTGGAAAAAATAATTGAGTAACCCTGAATCAGAATGGTTTGGGAGCTCTGACACAGACTTCCTGTATGACCTGGGTGAAATGGTTGGTTTGTGTTTTCAGTTTTGATCTTCATTTCCTTTCTTAGCTATTACAGTAGCAGTCATGAAGCCTTGGTAACTTCATTGCAATACAATATGTCTTTAAATAGTTGATGGAAGAGACTTTAAAAGCATTTTGGCCAAGGAAAGTCTATTTCTTTCTTTTACACTGTGGCCTATTCAGGAGGGAAGTGAAGGCAAAATTCACCCTTCTTTCCTAATTGTGTGCACTAATTGTGGGCTCCTCTGAAGAAAATCCATTCCTGAAATGGCCAGGGATAACAAAGACTTTAGGAACTTATTTAACTTTTGCAAGTTCAAAAAAGTAGTGTGTCATCAAGGAATGGAAAACTGTTATTTTATGTGCTTATGGGTAGAATTGCAAAGGACATTGTTAAAAATACAAAATAATTAATAAGCATAGAATGACAGAAGCATAGAATCATAGAATGGTGTTGCTTGGAAGTGACCTTAAAGATCATCTAGTTTCACCCTCCCTGCAATGGGCAGGAATGTCACCCACTAAATCAGGTTGCTGAATTAATGCGCTGAACTTGTGAGTCAGCCCACAGAAATGCACTGCAGCGTCAATGCAAATGTTGCATTCTGAGATTTTATTCAGTGGATTGCTGGGTTAGTATCACAAAAGACAAATAAAATCCATGTAACTCCTTTTACAAGACTCTTACCATCCCTACACACACTGGAACAAGCACATCATCCCAAATAAAGCCACTGACATCAGTAGAGTTTCACCTGGGACAGATTTGGCCTACTTTTGCTAATTGCATCATTACTCTCAAGCTACGCTGAACAATTCATTAGTGGCAGACAGCTGAATTTCTAAAAGTGTGTGTAACCTAACTCTAACCACTACTCAGTAGCTCCTCTGGGCAACCAAGGACACCATGAAATTGAACAAATAAATATAAACAAAGAATGTTTTTCAATTTGCTCTCCATCTGGAGTGCTGGATATTTTTCGAGCTCTGAAACTGAGACACATTTGCACACTATTAAAGACCACCCTCTTTATCTTCTGCCATCTCTGATGACCCCAGTGAATTTAAGAGCATTTCTATAGAATAATCCATCTTTGAAGAATAAGCTAATATACCATGGGTTGCTTAATTTTTGAAAATTCCTGCTTAAATCTATTTTTGTTGTTTTCTAAGGCAAAGGTCAAAGTAGGATTTCGATTTTTAGTCTTTCTTCCTGAATGCCTATTTTCTCCTAGGGACTAAATTCCTACAAATAACGAGGCAGTGTCGGTCAGGGCTCCCAGCTGAGCGGGGCGGAGCTGGGCTGGGGTGGCAGGGACAGGCAGCTCTGCACTGCACTTCCCTGGCCATTCCCCATGGCAGATGTTTCCATGCTGCTGCCCTGTCCCGGAGGACAGGCGAGCTCGCTAGCAGGCAGGGCCAGGTGGCTGGAGTGCCCGACAGCCTTTCTGAACTCGTTTTACCAGCAGAAGCTTCACCTCGGAGTCTGCCGAGGCACTGGCAGGTACTCGGTTCCTTTGTCACTTTTGTCTATGACACCGCTTAGGGAGGAATGGTATTGCTTCATCCTTCTTGTGTCAGACTCTGAATAAACAGGATGTTTCCTACAAAACTTGCAGTTTGACTGATGTGTCTAATATCCAGTGTAGGATATTAAATTAAATAAATACCCCCCCATCCAAACAATCTAAGTTGTGGGCTAAAGTTTCATTTCTTGAGACACAAAAAATTACCTAATCTGAAATGTTGTTATCACTCTCATCTTTTTCCTCTCTCTCTGACTCATGGTCATATTTTTCTCTCAGTAACAGTGCTTCAGGAGTGGAAGGACCTTCACTCCATCAGTGGGATACTCTCCCTTCTCCCTATGACAGCTGGAAATGGCAGCGCTGTAGATAAATAATCACAGGCTTGTTTCTGAATCTCACCAGAGTTGGTTGGGTGCAAGTAGAGATCTGGGGACATGTGAATGCAGACTTACAGGTATCTGCCCTAACATATATACCAGTCTGGAAATGAATACCTTTGTTAGTGTCTGCAGAAAATGGGGTTCATCTCACCCCAGCACAGACCTCTGAAATAGCTATTATGAACCTACCCTGCAAGTGCCTGTTTCTATCCAGTGATTATAAAGGCATTCAAGATGATCACCTCAGCTGCACCATTCAGTTAATGTCTAAGGCCACGAGAGGCTGGTTCAGACACCAACCTCCTGTATTGAATGTAGGTCTATATGGAAGGCTGCTCAGCTCATAGCTTGATAAAGTATCACGGATTGTGATTTCCTCATGCAGGTACTATCTACAGAGTAAAAAACTGAGATCAAATCTTCTGTTTCTCCTACGTGCCCCTCCCCACCTCAATGTATTCAATGCCTTTTGGCCAATGTCCAGCTTGTAGACCAAGCCCAAATTTTCTTCCCACCCTGCCTGACTCGTATTTAAGGATGACCTACGTGTTCCAGTCACAGAATCAGCATTTTCATGTTTTTCAAGAGCTGAGGTTGTGCCCAGAGAAGCACACTGGGAACTGCATTTGTGAATATTCCTGGTAGATGCTGACTAATATGCACCTGCTGCTCAAACAGGTCCCAGTAAACATAGTGGTTGTAGTCTGGGTATGCTGTTGTCTCAGATGTGCTGATTCATCAGAGCCTCTCCCATTGCATGTTGGAGCCATCTTCCCCTTTCTCCTGGAACTGAGTCCAGACCTTATCACATCTCATAGCAAAGGGTTGTGAGGAAAATAAATCATCCTCCATGAATCACCTCATAAGACAGGAATTTGATTGTCTTCCATCTCTGGTGATCTACAGAGGGTTTGTGTAAATAAAGGAGCTGAATCATCTTTTTCACAAATGTTTAACTTGACCTAGTCTATAAAAAAGAATAAGAGTAGAAAAAGATTTTTATAAACATACTGTACATATCCAGTTTGTCCTGCTTAAGCAAAGTGTAGCCAAAGACTAGAGAGGTGCTGATCTGTTCTTGGTAGAAAGTTTATTTATATATATAAGCTTATATATATCAGTATGTTCCTGATTTATATCAGTGTGTTCATGCATTCTGTATATCTACATGCCGGTCAAACAGTTGAGTTTGGGGGCAAAGAAAAGCTCACTAAAGCCTAAATTAAGGAGACAGCAGTCTAAAATTTAGTTGAGGCCATGAACAAGTAGATTTGAAGGCAGCTACTGCACAACTGAGTGCTGTAAATCCCTAGCAAAACCCCTAGCAAACTCTCTGTGGTGTAGCTTTATCACCAAATATTATCTTTTCATTTAGTTTGTGGAATAAATCACAAGTAAATTTGACACTTTGTTGATTGTCTTCTTTATTCCTTTACCTTTTCAAGCAATAAAATTGCTTGTGCAAAAGAAGCAACTGCAATAGCAGTTTCTCACTTGCTCTGATTCCAGAAACAAAGACAAGCCAACGCCTGATGCTGTCCTTTACCTGCTGCCTTTCTATTCAAACCGCTGCAAGTCCAGTCATTTTAATACTTCTCTGCATTTAATACTACTTGGCTAATTTTTAAGCTCTCAGGTGGTATATTACTTTAAAAGTGATTAATGAAATGAACAAACCAATATCAGAGAGCGTTCTAACTTTTCTTTTAAACGCAAGAAGTATCCAGTCTGTGGAATATAAACTGATAGCATTTTCAATTGTAGTAACTTGTGGAGACCTTGGTCAGAAGTATAGCCTCTCTGAAGATGTGACCACACTCCTCCTGCTCAGCTTCAGTCAAGGAAATCATGGAAGGTTTTGTGCTGGGGACTTGTGGAGCAGAGAAGGAACCGGGACCCATGTACCAAGTCTAAACTTCGACTGTTGAGCTGTACTTTTGCTTCTGACACCTTGGGATGCATGCAGGCCTGGTTTCAACAGAAGGGACTTCAACAAGTAGTGAAGACACTTACCCAGGAAGTGCATTTCAGACTTCTCATGTTAAGGAGGAAACTGGATGCTGTCCTCACCTTCCCTGAGTCAGAACTGCAAAGGAGAGTGTCACCTCCTTGCTGGCAGCATGTTTATAAAGGCTCAGCCTTACTCACAGATGGTGGCTGTGGACTCTGCAGTCTCCTGGGTATCCACTGCCATCCTGAATTAGACTCTGTAGCTGCAGAGAGGAGCAGGGGTTTGGATGCACCCGTCTGCATGGTGGCTCTTACCAGCAAGTCCTGCACCTCTCTTGTTCATAATATATATACCTGTTTTTGTCTGTGTTCTTGCATATAAAACCTTTTCCACCCACAGTTGTGCCACACAGTTTTGAGTAATGTGATTCCAATGAGTTAGTTTAGCACTTGAAAAATAAAGTAAAAATTAATATTGGTATGTTTAAAAGGTGCATTGGACAGTTTAGATTGGGACAGTAAATTCTTGTCCCACTTAAAGGAGATTTCTTGCTACAACTATTTCAAGGAAATGTGTTTCTCTTGTGTAAAGTGGTTAAAAGGGACCATTTAATAATTATATCTAGTCTAAGGAGATAAGTAGAACAGAAACTAAGCTTTTCAAAAATCAAGGAATCTAGCATGCAGCAATGGTAATTTGGCACAGAGCTTACACAATAGACTTCATTTTTTCTTAACAGAACAATAATTGAAAACTGACTTAGCCCCTTAAATAAACCAGTGACAGCTGGGAAAATCAGCAGATTGGCCCTTTGTGCCTGTTTATAGTAGATTTTGGCAGAAAGATAGTTGATGTAGTCTCTATAGGACGCAGCTATTATGTCTTCCAGATGTTCTTGACCTTTATCTTGGATAAAAAAGCATCTTGTCCTAGAAACTATCAATTCATATACTGTTAGCCCAAGTCATCTGCTCCTTAAGATGCTGAAAAACTCCTCTTGTGGTGCTTACACTTCCATTGCCACTCAGTACAGACATCTGACTTGTGAGTGTTTAAATTTTTTCAAAAATGAGTACGTAATTTAGCTCAATGTGTCTGTAGAACTCCTAATATGAAGAAGATCTATAACGTGATAGGGTTGCTCAGTACTTGCAGAGGGACATTCAGGAAGTCCTTCCTTGGCTAGCTACTCACAGTGGGTGGAAGTAGAAACAAAAATGGGGAAGTGGCTTTTTCATGGGTTGCCTTATTATTTATTTATGTGTAGAGGATTATGCTACTGTTGCCTCTGGCTCTTTGGGGAAACTCTTTCAAACGCAGAGCCTATTGAAGAGTTAAGCCACATACAGCTTAATTTTCACCTGTCAGGCAGCTGAGAGGAGCACAGACCAACCCATACCCACTGACTCTAGGGGTCAATAGCACCCCTGTGTCCACGTAAATTGTCCCACGGTCAAAACCCCAGAGCCAGGAATGGAAGAAAAGGAGCCTCTGGCTACAAATGCACTTGAGTCAAGGCAGGGTTTTCAGTATATTCATTTGACTGTGTCAAAAACTACAGTGGCACTGGGAATGGCACAAAAGAGTGAATGTCATACATCAATGTTTATGGGGAGGAGAAGAGGGGGCATAGTGGAGCAGAGGACAATAGGGGAAACAGAGTTCTGTGGGACAAGAGAATGAACAAACCAATATCAGGCTTGGCTTAGAGGCACAGAGGACTCCAAGAGTGTCACATTGCTTGAAGAGAAGACTTGTTTTGGTGGAAAGTAAAGCAAGACAAGACGTCAAGTGGCCTGTACTTGCTGTCACATACTCCCATCTCTGGGCTAGTAGCGGAAGAGCCATGGCTCCCTGACTCTCAGTGGTTTTGTTGCACCTGTGTAATTTGGTTACCCCTATAGCTGACTGAATTTCTTGTCTTTCTGTTTCATTTAGGTCAGATATGAGAACTTCTGAGACAGAACACAAGTTCAGTACAGGAATCCAGGCCGACACACTCACCTGGGGACCTACACATCCTGGTGAGTGCATCTCAGACAATCTCAGTGTAACGCTGAAAATCTTCTGTGACCTCCATGCACTCCCTTCATCATCACATAAACCTTGTCATCTGATAGTGTTCCCACAGGGCCACTTCATTATGTGACTTTGCATACAGGTGCCACCTGTTGGAAATCTAAAGGGTTAGATGAGGGTGTGGCAGGGTGAATTAAGGTTACAGCAGAAGAAAGTTGTCTGAAAGAAAGATTAGAGCCAAGCTGCCTGAACTGGTGGCCCACCAGTGTGGTCCACTGACAACAATTAATATGACTATGCCCTCTACTTTGCTATAGGACAGGAAAGTAACCTTATAGACATGTGGGAGTATACAAATGATGAAGAGAAGACACAAGAGAGGGGCTGAAAAAGGCTATCATGTCCACATTTCACCAAGATGCAAAGTTTTTGAGATCCTGTGACACAACAGTAGGAGTAGGAGGATTTTGAAACATGGTTTCTGGAATAGCATGTAACACCATTTCTGCATGTGATTTTATGAGGCATTGTTTTTGGGAAATTACCAAAGAAACAAACTCACAGTAACTGTTCAAATTGGACCAAAATTTCACACAAATAAAAAAAATCTTGATTTTCAGCTTTTGCGTCTGTCTTCTGGCTCTTCTACTGAGAAAAAAATGCCAGCTGGCAACAGATGGATGGTGCTTTCTGAGATGTTTCCTGGAGATAGGAGTATTTTTAAGAGAAGCGATAGGCAAGGCAGGACTTTGCTTCATCGCACTGAGCCGCTGGTGTAACTTTGGAGGGCATTACTAACTTTTGCAAAGTGACAGCTCTCAACAGAGCTTTCTTCCTGTGTTCTGCAGAACTCCCTGAAAGAGATGAATTCTGTCTATAAATCCCTGTTTCTTTCACTATTGAGGAAGATGTAATGGTATACATGCCAATTTATTTATATTTAGGACTTTAACAATTTCACAGTATCTTTAAATCATGAGGCAAATCAAGGAAGGCAGTAAAGCAATATGGTAAAATGTATTTCATTAAAATAACCAAAATGTTGAAATAGCAAAAAAAAAAAAAAAAAGTAATTTGACAAGTAGGAAGGAGGAAACAGCTGTGTCAGTTGTTACTTTGCTGCATAAACAATTTAATGTGATTATAAATCTGCTTCTGGTCATGTTGTGCTGTAAATAAAAAGGTTTTTTGCATAAGCTATTCCTCTGCCTTCATTGGAAGTCTTCCTCTGAATCACAGGCTGTTTTGGTAATTTGGCACCCCATGGGAAGCTGTGTTTGTGGAGTGACATGCAGAAGTTCCAGCCTGAGCCTCTGCAGATGCTCTTCTTGTCTGGTCTGGACTGCTGGGGATGGGCAGGTGCTGTCAAACCCCATGGTCGGGGTGCTGGGTTCAGGCTGTGCCTTACCCTTTGCACTTGCTGCCAGGAAGAAGATCACAGCTTGTCTTCTTAGCACTCCCCTAGTGACTCTTACAAAATGCACACTGTTGCCTCTCAGATTTAACACATATCTGTGATGTCTGCCAGATTTAACCAGCTTCACACCCCATCACTCACATACCTCAACAAGTGTGAAGACAAAGAAACAAGACATTTCCTAAACTGTTAGGCCAGCAGACGACATGGAATGTGGCCTGTCCTATGCTATGGCTCAGCTAGAGGATGCTTTTATGGAGCTGTTGTCCAGGGTCTTTTGCCCTCAAGTTCCTACATGCACAGGGTCAGCCAGTGCAGACCCCTGGTGTTGTGGAGGCAGCTTCCTGTGCACAGGGGCTGCCCACTGCTGCTTCTTTCAGCTTTATAAGGTGAAAAGCTTTGGCTGCCTACCATTGACTATTCAGTGTTGGGGTGTTTTTGTGTGGTTTAAATGCTGACTTGCTCACTGTGCCACACACACGCACTGTAACCTGCAGGAGACATGGCAGAGTTTGCATAGGTGCACATGTGGGGAAATTCATAAGGAAGGCTTTAGGCAGAGTTTGCCTTTGAAGTGTGGAAACAGTACAATGCAATCATTTAAAACACATTACTTCAGTCATCAGAGAGGATGTATGCATCAAAATGGAGTTTGCACGAAACTCAAAGCTTTTCAAAGCATTTCTAGTTTACATAGCTATGTGTTAATCCACAGACAGTGTACAGTTCTGAATATTCTCATAGCAACCACAGATCAACAAATGATTTTCCTGTGTTCTTTAGGCATACCACTACCATTAGGTTCTCTGATTTTTAATTAAAAGGAAATATCTAAACATCTTGAGATAATTAAAATGGTAATATATTCTGTAGGATGTATTCGTCAAAATAATAGCAATTCCCCTACCTGTCTTCATTACTCAAAAATATAACCGCAACTTTATTAGACAAATGATATTAACCAAATTATTTTTATATAAATTTAAAATGTAAAGTATGCTCACAGTTCTGCTGTAATACTTGAATGTAATAAAAGAATTCCCTCTCCCATATTTTATAGTGTAACTCTTGATATAATGAACTTATTAACTTATATTATAATTCTAATTAATATACTGCATGACAAATAGCTCCGTATTATCTCTTTGCCATTCATAATGCTTTCATAAGGAGATGACTACTGTGATAATGTTACGACTCTGTGTTAAAAAAAATTTGCATACACACCTAGCTTTACACACTCATTTCTGGCTAAATTCTGACAGAAAGAAGTAGCAGAATGTCTCCAGAAGGAGAATGATTCAAATAAGTTTGCTTAAAAATTGTTTCATTTGCATCTGAATACACAAGCATGGATTGAGTTTTGTAAATAACTGTGTGTCTGTGTGTGTGTGAAATCTGTACATGGAAATGTTGCAACATGTTGCAATGAACCAGTGGATTTTAGAAGTTTTTTTAGAGAATAATATTATTCTAGGTGTTGCCTAGATACATATGGAAGCAAAGAATAACTGAACAAAAATTGCAACAGATGTAATTACTTAAAGTAGCAGTTCAAGGAGAGACTTCCATTGTGGATGAAAACTCACTGTCAGTCAGTCTGGTGCTTACGTCCGAACTATCTCTAAACTTTAAAACTCCTTTGAGTTGTCTGTAAAAACTATTGACTTACCTCTCATACAGTAAAACATACTTACAGAATTATGTATTTACCCATTATTTCCTTTTCTCTGTCTTTGGGAAATGCACCACACCTTTGTCCTTGTCATTTCCATGACAAATACAGGAAACTATTTGCACTTTCTCTTAACACAGGACCTGGACACCGTCCCCTTCTCTGTCTCTCCACTGCCTCCATTATTAGATGAAGTGTAAATTCCTGGTCTTCACTCTCAAGGATCATCATAGTCTAATCCTAATTTTGAAATCTTTCGTTCACTGATAGGATATTTACTCCAGGCTCCACAATGCCATTCTGGGTGCCAAGTACTGGTTGCCACTTTTTCTCATAAGCTTCCTTTCCAAATTGGGAAGGTGTCATAACATTTTGGCTAAAAATGGCAAATGGGCCATTGAAATTGCTGCACATAGTACTATCCAGTACTGACATACCGATTTGTTCATAGAGCATTATTTCTTGTCTTCTATTTAAATTCCAATGTTTTGGAGATGTATTTGTGAGAGTACATTTGTGTACCACTTAGGATGGTGGGACACTGGGCTATGACTTCATCTCTTGTGCATTACAAGCCCTCCCCCTCTCTCCACCAAGAATTTACAAATGCATGTAATGAAAAAATACTAGATTTCTGAAATAACAGTTATGCCTTCCTGTTCCAGTTTTTTTAATTACAATTTAACATGTATTGAAGAAAATGTAAGGACTAGCACGGTTACTGTTAATCTTGTCTTGAAGAACAGCATTTGACCAGATGACACCTGGAGTCACCTCAACTCCTATGATGTAGGACATCTACAAATGAATCTTTATAGAACCTCTTAATTGTTTTGCTTGGTTGCGCCCCTGAATGGGAATTTGAGAGAATCATTCTGGTCATTCAGGGGTAACATGATGGTTCAGAGAAATGGTGAGAAGACACCCCCCACCACTAATTATGATGCCACTATATTTCTCCCAACTAAAACAAGCTGTAATCAGTCATGTTTCAGACTGAACTTCTAAGGAATGTACCCTTTTGTAGAAGTTTTTTGCTCTCTACCCTCAATTTTAGCAAAACGCAGCATGACTTTCAACTCTGAACTTTCTTTGGTCAAAATTAAAAAAATTAGAAAAGATTTTTTTTTCTTTAAACATCTAAAATCCTGTCTTGTGAGATTAGCTGGTGAATCAAGTTTTGGACAATATTATTATGGGAGAAGTCAAGAAAACAGAAAGATGACTCAAACAGTTTATTGCCAGGACTATTTCTTAACACAGAGGAAAATCGTATCTGGTTGCATATGGAATCCTCCCACAATGAACAGGGAGCCTGGCAACAGAAATAAAACTGCAAACGATCCAACTGTTGTTGTTGAACTGACCTCACAGCTGAAGTATAGTGTGAAGACACCAGAAATTTGGGCACTGAGGAGGAGAAACCATAACATAGCTAAGTAATGCTGTGCCTATTGCCTTGCTTGTCAGAACAGACAACCTGGTAATTAGAAAGGTAAAATTTTCTTTAATTCTACCTCTCCATCAAAAGAGCCTGAATGAAACCCAAAACAAAAAGTGAGCCAAAAACATAGAGGGAAATTCCCTGAACACATGCTCTCGCTGTAACCACAATGGACCGTGTGGGCTAAGAACATGTTTCTTCTGCTCCAGAAGAGTACAGCAGGACAGCACTGCACCAGCTCCAAAGTATCACCTGGTGACTGTCATGGGTCCACCCTGGAACAGAGCCCACCAGTGAGAGCAAAGAGTGCCTCTGACTGGATCTGTGCCGAGGGGTTGTGCCTTGGATGAAAAAAATACATGGTTTTCATCTGCCGTAGAGCACAGCTCAACCATGCAAATATTTATGTATTGAGCAAAGAACTGGGCTGTTGCTTGCCGAGTGTCTGAGACACTTGTGTGTTTCCCCCATTGCCCCACACTTCTGGCTGTGGAACTTACCCACAGATTTAGGACTGGAATAGGATATGCAGTTCTGTGGAGCTGGAAGACATCCCTTTAATAAGAATTTGTAAAGAGATCAAAACAAGCACAGAAAACCAATTCTACCCTATATATGTCAAAAATAAATTTACAACTGGGAATACTCCCCAGGAGATATGTTTTTCCTGGCTTCTCCCTCACACTAGTGAAATATAGCCAGTGCTCAGTTCTGGACTTTGCAAACACTCATCAGTGATAAAATAGGCACAAAAAGCCAAGTGTTTGTGTGGGCTTAAAAAAAAAAATCATTATTTAATGACACTCAGAGAAGTACATTTTTGGAGGGCAGTTCATATGGCACCAGCTGCTATGATTTAAAGGATCGTGGTACAGCACGTAACAAAACCATAGATTGGTCATCCCAAATAATGTGTGTATGCACAAACTTTCCTTCAAAGTAAACTATTTCCTTGAATCTCCCCACAGTGATCCAACAAAATTATATTTGTTTTCATGTACAACATTTTGCTCCGCTTTGGACAAACCAGTAATACTGTAATTACATCATATTTTAAGCTCATCTTTGACATGCTAAACATTGAGTTTGTTCAGTTTCCTGTTGTACCACACTTTTCACTGGTGGTGAAGTCAATATTGTTGCTCCTTTTTGCTGGTTTGTGCCCATAAGGAAGCAGGAGTCCAGCTGGTTTCTGTGAGCACAGACAAATGCTCATGGAAGTTTCCTTTTCCACAACAGTTTCCATTTTCTAGGCAGGCTGGCATTTGAATGTGGCTTTTTAGCAACAGGACTGGACAAGAAACAATTCTCTGAAGGTTATATGTATCTTGCCTTTTCTTACTCTTCCTGTGACACTCCTGCAACATTTAGAAGAATTGTAATTCTCTCCCAAATAAATCAATGGAGATCAGTTGTTAATGAGAGCAATCAGCCAGTGTGGAGAGGAAAGCACTAACCTTCTTTCAGCTCTGTCTGACCTAGGATAGCAAAATCTCTTCACCCCTATATTTTTGAAGGAGCTGTTGCATACCTGAGTCAGCAAAAGCAGGCTGATTTAAACTTAACAAGCATTTCAGATTATGTCTGTACTCACCTTTATTTGCCAGTCCACCAATTCTGTACATTTTAATAAAAGAGATTTTATAATTATTTCCATCTCACTGAGGAAAATAATAAGCAGTGGCAGGTCTGGAATTATCCTTAATAATGTCCTTAAAGCACACATAATGATTTCTCCACTGATGGCCTCCTGATATCTTGTCAAACAGGAAGATCCTATCCCAGTCAAGTGTATTTGCTGGTAGACAGAATACTGATTTTTTGACTCTCAGTATCATATGAACAGTAACTACAGTATGTTAGAGGTAAATGTCCATGTTGCCTGTCACATATATTAAAAAAAAGTTTGAGAATATCTGGGATGAAATAAAGTTTGTCTGAAAAAAAGGTATTTTCTCTAAAATTTCTGATTGGTATTTTTTATATTATTGTATGCTAATTATTTTATTAGTTGAATCCCCCTTTGGGCTTTCCATTATTTTGCTTGCTATAGAACCAAGTGCACCATTTTTTTTTCCTTTTAAAATATTGGTATAATATCAAACAAACTAATCTAGGGCAATTGCTTTGATACTCTCAAATGTAAGAGAAATGAGTATTACTAGGTCTAATTTTCCTAGCAAAGTCTTCACCATCTTTTCTTATATAGGGTCTGCTAATTTTAAAGTGTTTACCATAGTATGTGTTGTTTAACATCTGCCTGGGTTACTAAGGGACTGGAAAGTATTTCATCACATCCCAGTGATAAAAGCACATAAATATACTGCAGAACCACTTCTTGAGTACTTATTTTGCCTCATTATAAACAATTTTGTCATCACAGCTCATATTTTTGCCATAGGAAATGATGTCTGTCCGTAGATTCTTGTTTTGATTCTTACATTTTACAAAAATAACATATCACACTGTTAAAAGAAGTTTCATTCTCAGGCAGTGTTTGCCCATTGCTTGTGGACAGGCTGCCCCAAAAAACCCCATGGAGGTGGTAAGGCCAGTGCAGTATATGCTGTCCAACACACTGGCAGTATGGTTGTTTTTCTCTGGGTGTCTTAGAAGTTGTCCTGGCCCATCATGTGTTGAAAGCATGAGTTACACACACCTCTATCACAGTCATGGATACCACAGTCACAGTCATGATCAAACTCCAACTCTGTGTTGGTCCTTCCACAGGTTGTTTTCCAACTATCCTTCTAAACAAAGCTTCCATTATGAATTGGGGCCTTTTTTTCTATCAGAGAACATATAATTCAATAATATTCTTTGCTGAAAATGGGGAATAACAAAAGATATTTTATGATTTGGCAAAAATGAGTATTTAGCAAAGCTGTGAGTATAGACAAGATCACAAGTGAAATGAGTTGAGGAGGGCACTCTGCAGAAGAATGGAAGAATATGGGCAGATAAAGGCAGGTAAAGGCAGTTATTGGCCAATGACAATCCCTGACAGTTTTTGAAGACTGCTGCAAATCTCAGCAGATGCTGGGTATTAAGGTGAATTGTAGTTTCCAAATAAAAAATGACAGAAATGTGTAAATTGTTTCCAGGAAATCCATTGGGAATTATTTTAGCCATACATTTGCTAGTCTACTCTTTGACAAACACAGTGAAGAAATTCCTGATGGAACCTATATTTATTCAAGGGAGATTCATGCTGTGGGAATGCTGAACAAGCATAACCAGGCTGCAAACATTCGAGAAAAAACAAGGTAAGGTATTTAGCAGAACTGTTGTTCTCAGCAAAACTGCGTTCACCTCTCTCTTTGCCTCTGAAAAGAATCGATGTGAAATGCTCTGCTTGTATTTGATAAACCTGTGGTTTGACTTGCTTGGAGAAGAATGAAGCTTTCTGCTTCTGTTCCCACTGACAGTGTTGTGGGCAGCGTGCTGTGATCACAGCTGACCTTCACTTGGCTGCATCGCCTGTCTCAGATTATACTATCACATGGATGTCTCATGCAGCGAGCTCCCCTTTGCTTATGGTGCTCCTTAGGCCAGTGAACCGAGTTAAAATGATCTGGAGCCTTACTCTGATCTCAGGCTAATGAGAATTGGGAATAACAAAACATTGTTGAGGCCCATGAAGGTACAGTGCTACAAGAGGACACACAGGCCTCTGTGATGTCCATATGGCTGAATCTGAGACAGACCAGTCATGCTGGTAGCATGTGCTAGTATGAAATCACCACTCTGGTTTGAAAACACATTAAGTCATTAAAGAAAATACATGAATAAAGGCAAACAGAAGAGAAACTTGCAACCCTGCAGAATGCACGATAAATCTTTCATTACAGTTGGAAAGAAGCTTTCAGACAGGACTTGTAGCGTGTGTTTCCTTATCTCTGCAGAAAACAAGCACCTCTGGGAAACCTGCATCCACAGAACTACAGCTGTAAAGATGGCAGGGCTTCCATCTGACTCCGTGTGCATTTATCCTGACACCATTTCTCCTAAAAAGGTGATGTAAAATATTCATGTATTTATCTAGCCACATCAGCAAGCGAAGTGTGTGCATTCAGTATCCTAACGCATGTAATTTAATTTTTTCTGTTAGAACCTTTTTGCTTTGAGTCACACCAGCAGAAATATCTCATCGGAGAAAAAAACCTGTCTGAAACACCCTTGGCAGGTAGCTAGTTTGACAATAGTCACAATGAAGAAAACCACCAGGAGAGAAGCCTGGCACAGAGCACCAGGGAAGCAGCACATCAGGCCTCTTTCGGGCCTACTTGGATTAACTTTTTGGTGCCTTCATGTGGCAGCTTAAAAAGAGATTCCTGTGGCCAAATGTTTTGGACTGAAGCTATTTGACAGCTTTGACCTAGCTCCCCAAACAAGTTGAAATGATACATCCAACTTTATTTGGCATTTCAAGTGGGAGGGAAATGAGTTTTGTGTTCTGCCAGAGGCCTCTTTTATTTAATGTCCTACAAAGAGGAAGAAACTGCATATAGTAATGACATCTTGTGGTAGTTGTTGAATTATTGCCCTATGATTTAGTAGATAATTGGATGCCAAATTTCACAACATCTTTCTCCCTCCATGCTAAAGCTCTGGAAATTCAGACTTACAATTTTTGCTGCTCTGAGAAACTGGATGTGGAAGACCTCTGGAATTTTTGGGTTATGCTGACTTCAGAGGAAAAGGATATTTTGCTCATTTGATTACACAGGTCTGGCTAAACATACAGGTCAGAAATTCATAGTCATAACTGATTAAAGAAAGGTTATCCAATTATTCATTCAGAAAACACTAGTTTTGATAATGTTAAGTGCAGAGTGGCTCCAGCCCACAGAATTAACCTGCCTTTGCTGCTCCGTGGCTTTGTACTGGGTTTCGGAGTGAATGGTGACAGCCTTTGCTGGCAGCCTGTAAAGCCTGACAGCTGCTGAACACCTGCACTGAGCTTGTAAGCAGTCTTGCTGAACAGCCACCCTGTGGCTTGGGGTGCACAGATGTGTGGTGTTTTACAGAGTAAATCCATAACCCTGTTCTATTTCTACTTATTTCAGCTCTGGAGCACAGGTCTCTAACCCTGCCTTTAACTGTGTGGGCACCCAAGGATCCCATGAAGCTCTAACTACTGCAAGCGGTGTGACAGTTCATATTTAGGGTCCATAATCATGCTATTTGTGTATCCCATCTTGTCTGCCCATAATCATGATCTTGCTGATGCAGTCTCTGCAGTGCTTGCTCTAGTTGAAGTTAGAAGCTTTTCAGAACAAACAGCACTTTTTCTGCCAGTTTGTACAGTCCATATCAGCATAGAGGGGCTCAGCTTTTATCAGGCAGTTTGGCTGTTGACAAAATAATCAAAATAAATAAGATTAGCAGGAACAGCTTGGGGATATATTTTTACAGGGTGTCTGTTTATTCTGTCATGTATTTTGGCCTCACCAGGTCTTCAGTTCTGAGTTACTGTGACACAGTTTTGTTTTGGGTTTTTTGGGATGAAGGTGGCTCAAGCTATATGCCAAACACCTTTGTGTTTTCTTCTGGGCCAAGGCCTCATAAATAGACTCAACAGTTTGTAATGCTGCTGATCAGCATTGATAGTATAGAATGTGGAGTGACAAATCAGTGCTGCTACATTTAATATAGCAGGGTATCTTCTCCCCTTTTGTTTTTTTCACTGTCAGAGTTTTTGGTGTTCACACTGGATGTTTGGCATAATGTGCTCTGCTTTTTCCTTCAGGTCTGCACAAATGCAAGCACAAGATACCTATTGATACAGAAAATTGCTGAAGATAATCAAGAGAGCCCATGATTCCATAGTACCTAATGACCAATGTTTAGCTGTATTGATCTATTTTTCCCATGGGATAATGCCACCTATTGGACTTTATTAAAAAGAGGCAAAACAGCTCAAAGAATATAAATACTTTATAGTGGGCTGTTTTTTTTCAGCAGAGAAGGTTAAACTTTCCTATAGCTCAATAGCAAGAAAAAAGAGCTTCTACCGGGACATCCTGAATTATGTTACCTCATTAGAAAATAAAATAGAGGCAGAAAGAAACACAGGCAACACTTACTACCTCTAGCAAAGAAATACAAGTTCAGAAAAAAAACTACAGGTAAGGTTTAACAAGATAGTTTTTTATCCATTTTTCCAATGGTTCTATAAACAAGTTGCAGAATTTTGGTTTTTTGATTTTTTTTTTAACTGGAGTGTGTTGATCATTTTTAATTGACCTTGAACTTGTGGTGGTAAAATTATTAATATTTAAAATCAAGAGGTCTGGCTAAGAAGTTATTTTTACTAAAAGAACATTCCTTTCAGCTACAAGCTAACAGTCTGTGATTGTTTCCAACTTCTCACTTCTGAGTGAATATAAAATGTGTCACTAATCAGAGTCATCTTTTCATATTGTCATGTTATTTACTGTTTCATTCCTTAGAATTGTGGCAATTAGCAAGCTCCTTAAGGAGTCCATGCCTCCAGGGACGGCTAACTGGCTTTAACATTTAAATGACTGCTTTTCCTTACCTCTTCCTTTCTTTTTTCTGAAATAGTACATAGGTTGGTTCTCTGCAATCAGAGAACAGGGGAGAGCAGAGGAAAAAATGCTCTCTGACTGTTCTCTAACTATAATCATAGCTAATACAGCTTTTGTCTGGCCTGTCCTAAATTTTTTTTTTGCTTTTGTCAGCTCATTCGTAATCCCTGGCAGGAAATATTTTTTAATTATTCACCTTCTGTAATACAAAATAACAACACGAGACTGATTGAAAAATTTCTTTTATACAAACTTTGCACAGCGACGATCATAATGAATCATTTCTTAGCATTTAATTGAGTGAATATGTATAGTGTGCAGATGTGTTGCTCTTGCTCCTGTCATCATTATGTTAACAGTCCCTGAGATCAAGTTGGACTTGATTTCAAAGTTATTTTAAATCTTGGCACCTCTCAATGAAAAACTCTTCCATTTTCAGTGTTTGACATATGGTCTTATTTCCTCCTGATGTTTGAAATGAGGTATCCATCTCAGACCCATCCAGACTCTTACAAGTTGTTTGGTTTACAATCTTGACCTCAGCTTGCCTGTAACAGGTTTATTAATACAAAATTCTGCCCACCATGAGGGTCTGTTCAGAGCTTTGTTGCCTTGAAGGATCTCACTCCACATATTTTTATATAGCTGCAAAATAATAATAATACAAAAGGATTAATGCATACAGAAAAAACAAAGAAAACTTCTGAAAGATAAATTATCTAACATATTGATTGAAATGAGATTGTGACTGAATTTCTAGATAACAAATGTGAATAATTATGTAGAGGCAAGAAAAAATAGAAAGATAAAGCACAAAATTTCAAAGTCCTGCAAACATCAGATTTCTGTGTAAATCATTTAGACCATCCTTGGCATAAGAACAGGAAACCAGTAATTTTTATTACTTCTTGTTTGCAGCTTGACATGAGCTGTATTATCAAAGGTAGAAATTTGGAAACAAGGTTATGTTAAGCTAATCTTTGTTCTGCACAAACCTGGAGACTGTGTCTGAAAGCACTTGTGCATGTCTGTTGTTAACTTTGTTTAAACACATTTCTGGAAAGCAACAGAACTTCTCTCCTAGATGTGAACTGCTCAATTTGGGTATAAGAAATTCTTCTCACATAAGCAGATTGGTAATTAATAATCAATTTGCAATTTATGTGGAAGAGTTAAAAAAAAAGTACACAGGAAATAAATTTTTCAAAAGTATAATTTTAGCAACATTTCTTATTTCATAATTAACGGCAGCTTAAAACTTTAAAATAACATTATAGAAAGATGAGGAAAGGAAGGCTGTATTTTCAGCAGTAAGAGTACAGTACAATAAAATATTAATGTAATATAAAAGCAGTCAGTGAGGTAAAGTGAAAGGCCTCTCTTCTACATTGAAAGAATCAGATGCCCTATATATTTGTGTATTTGTGATGATTTAATTAACATTGAAATATATAGTGTATATATTTTATACATAATATTGAAATATAATATATTCAATATTAAATATACTTTACCTTGATTACATGGGCCAGTGTTAACTGTTTATTCCATTCTATTGTCTAGAATTTTTAAATTAATGTTCAAATAAAATTGCCAATAACTTCACATGTTTAAGCGGAGACTGTAAAAATCTCTATGCACAAATGATTTGCCCACCAAGGAAATTTCTTTTAAAGAGAATCTGAATTCTTCTTTAGTGCTTAAAGCTGCCCATAAGAAATTTTGAAACTTTTCTTCTGCTCTATGATCTGTGATTCATGGTGCAAGACACTCCACTGCAGCACAACACATTATATCCTGAATTAAATTAATTTTCCTGTTATACTTGGATAATCTACTCTTTACCATACTGTAATTTTCTCAATATGATTCAATGAATTTATAAAAATTTAGTACACAAGGAGTGTTTAGTGTTCAGTAGTGTTTAGAGTGCTATGTGCTTATTTCATATATTATATTCCTAACATTAATCTCTAATATTAATAAGCCTCTGTGCCTTCTACATTTGCATGACTTAAGAGCTAGCCAAATCCACCACGTGACAGCTTTTGTGGCTGCTGATAAGAAATCTTCATCTGACTGCTAGGAAGGGGATCGTTTTCCAGGAACAGATCACTGTGTGCTTGCACCATATTTTATACTTCTGCCTACAGCATCTGTTCACAGCTTCTATTAGAGACAGAATAACATGTGAAAATGGGCTCTTGGCCAATACAGATATTCTTAACATTTTTACAAATTATGTGTCTCCTCTGAAGACACTTTGGAGCTTCCCTCCCAAAAACCTACAGTAATGGAAACAAGGTTTCCAGTGATGATTACAGCTCTCTGGTTGAGATGGTTGGATAGGTAGAGCCTTTCCTCCTGTATTTGCAAAGACTGTGTTAACAAAGTAATCATTGTGTTAGGTCAGCGTCTGGTCAGAAACATCTGGGCTGCCTTCTGTATTCCTTGATCACCGTGGGAACGATGGACAACTTTAGACAAGAAGACACACAGAATATTGGAAAGCATCAAGTACTTGACTCAGCAATCCTGACAAACACCCTGGCAGTGTCCCCAGGCTCTAGTGATTGTCTACACTATCTATCCACACTAAACCAAACTACTGTAACTGTGACACCAGTCTCTACATAATAGTTATCCCACAGCTTGGCCCTGATGAGTAGGTTTGGCCAGTAAGCAAGAATTTTGGTTTGCTGAGACTTTGGAATGAAATACAGATCTTGAAATGCATCAAGGAAAAAAAAAGCAGGGACCATGACCTGGTATAGCCAACTCCATGGTGCACCAACAAGTCCTGCTTGTAGGTCTGGTTATGACACCTCAGAAAGGATATGGCAGAAGCAGAAAATACACAGAGAAGGAAAACAAGGTGTGTCAGAGGAATGAAAAGGCTCCCAAAGATAGCTAATGTATATGGACCGGGACTAGGAAGTATTTTTTCAAAATACTCAAAATTAAGTTGAAAATGGATTGAAAAAATGGAAGGTGGACACATCTGTGGCTATTAAACAGAATGGTACAAATACTAACTATGGCATGAGATATCTCTTAAACCATGAACTACCAGCAGTTGAGACACCAGGGAAAGAACATTTTGATGTTTCACCTGTTTCCTACAGTGTTCTCCTTGGCCACCCTTCTCTGTCAGTTACAGAGTACTCTGTGAACTGAATCGAGTATGACCCTTCTTATGCTCTTAACTCTTGCTTTACGTAACTACACCAGAAGAGTTCTCTCAGCCTTTTATTTTTCTCACTGCACAGATGCTCACAAGAGCAAACTAGAGTGAGTAATACTGTGCAGGGTTCCCATTGAAGCTTATCTCCAGCAAATGGAAAATGTCATTTTCTGCTGACATCAACATAACTCTGGTAGTGCTTTCCACTGAAAAAGTGTCTTTCTTTTCTTTGGTACCTCTGAAGTGTCTTGAATATGTGAAGCCTATTTACAAGGAGTGATCTTAATTATTCAACTCACAAATTTTACAATGGGTTTTCTTACCTCTCCACTTGCTTTTCCAATTGGAGAATTGAGAATGAAGTCGGGAGGAGCGAAGACATCAACCAGGGCAACGGCATCATCTTTCAACTGTTT
>WEIV01024965.1:31096-46199 GCA_013390005.1 Calyptomena viridis | reverse complement strand
CAAAGAGAAAAGAGAAAATGCCACAAAGAGAAAGTAGGTGAATGGTATTGGAAGGCTGTGAGTCAAGTGATCACACAGCTGCTTATGGGATACAGCAAACCTTGGGAAGAATAACATTTCAGAGGTTTGGTGAAGAACTTGCAGAAGGAAAGAAAATACCCACATATTCCATACTGAAACTCACAGAAAGGTTAGAGCTGAAAAGAGTTACAGAGAAACTGGAGAAAACTGCATGGAAGTAGTTTAACTCTAGTCTCTACAATCAAGGCTATAATTTAAGAATGCAGCTCTGTGCAGTAATGCTCAATAGCAAAGATAAAACAACACAGCTGTTTATAGGCCACCCAATCCTACCTTAATGGACTTCATGGACACCAAAGACCCACTTGCCCTGACGTTCTTACAAGTGTCAGTCTTGCAAGGAGCTCTGGATATGCAAACTACTGCAACTGCAGAGAGCTGAGAGAGCTCTGCTAAGGAGGAAAAAAGGTTGTTTGAAGTTCACTGGAAATGTGAGGATGTATTTCTGTGTATGGTAAAACAAATGCGTGACCAGATCTGAATCTACTTTTCTCCACTAGCACTCCTAAGTGCCTTTCAGTGTAAACTGGCTATGGCTATAGAGTTTTGAGGTACATGAACATAACAAAAATGAGGGGATAAACCAGCACTCTGCAGCAATGTGCCTACATCTTAGTAACATGCACAGACAGCACTGTTGGTACCCATATAGTGTATACCTTAGACTGCAGAAACTGAGGAGGGCAAAACAGGGAAATACCAATGATTCCACTGCAAAAATCAAAAAATGTTTTGACTTAAACTGCAAACATGAAAGATGTGTTTGCAAAATGCCTGGTTTTAACTGTGAAAGTGGCACTTTTCACAAAGATTGAGGTATTGATGGTATATTCATATAACATAGAGACAGGCACAGGCATTTTTAACATTTAGTTTTCTTTTACAGCCACTTGATTGTTATTGCAATTGTTTGTGACCTATGTCAGAGGCCATAAGTCAATAAAAAGTGTCAAACAAGCCCAGTTTATGTGGGAAGCAGGACTGATTTCTACATCTGATTTCTTATTCACATCTCTGTACTGTCCCTTTCCGTGTACTGAAAGAGCCACTCCTAAGTCCTTGCAGTGAACCAGACTTGACAAATGATTGGTTGAAGGCAGCTAAAATTGTTTGGTGTTTTTTTTCACATTAATTTTCAGGCAGTTCCAGCTTCCTAACTGAGTCCTCTACACACCTACATAAATGTTCATCCCAGCACAAGGAAAAAAAGTCGGTGTGGGAGTAGCAAACAACCAAGGAAGTTGATTTTGGATATTATCTTCACCAAACTACCGCTTCAGATTGCAAGATGAAGCTCCAAAGATTATTTAGGCTTCAACCATGTATTACAGCTCCTCTCTTCCTAGTGGAATAACTGCAACCATTGCAAAATCTAAATGAGAGTTAAGAGGATAAATACTAGGAGACAAAAACCCTTTGAAAAACTAGACTATCATTTGTTCTGCCCTTAAACTAGCAGTAGCAGAATCATAATGTATTATTGGCACTGATACAGAAATAGTAACAAAGAAAAAAATAAATTAACCATTTAAAAGCCATCTGTAAAGGCTTGGAGGTTTTGGATGCATGCCATCTCTGCCAATATACATGGATTGCAGTGAGCCTGCAATCTCTTTTCAGAAGGGAATCTTTTACACCATTTATTGCTTTTCTGACCAATAAATCCCCTTTACCTATTTCCTCTTGGATGTTTTGTTTTGTTTTCAGTATCCAGAAAACCAAATCTGGCCTCACTGACTGCTAGAGAACACGTCGAACATCTTAGCACGTTGTATGTGTGCAGGGATTGATCACATTTTAATTGTACATGAAAGGTTGTTAAACAGCTAATAAAAACCATCAGTTTTCCAAAGTGCATCATTATTATTAGATCCAGTTAACAATTCTTATTCCCCCAGGACTGTTTTCTCCCCTACAAAAAAATTTATCTAAAACAATAGCTTCCCTTGACTAGTTCAGTCTTTAGCATAGGTTTTGTCTGCTCAACACACTGTATACATGTTATCAGTGGACAGAACTGCAGGAGCCCAGAACATGTTTTACAAAGACAGGCATGGTAAGCACCACTTCAGAAATGCAATTATGGCTGATTTTCACTCTTCCCCATGTAGAATCAGAGGGGCATCATGTTCATCTCTGGAGAGGGGAAAGCAGCAATTTGCTGCTACTTACAACTGGACATGAAGTTGGTTCACCATCAATTCACTATGAAACATTTACTGGTGTGCACTGTAGCAATGAGTAATTTTGGTAATGTTACATTAGCCAAAGTAGACAGAAAAAAGCCCTCAAGCCCCCCCAATCAAAGGAAAGAAACAGAAATGCACATCAGCACTTACCCAAGCTCTTGCTTTATATCTGTGTCACACCTCCCCACATCCCTTGGCCATGCATTTTATTGAAAAGCCCCTGAAATCCCAAATATCCAGGGTTTTTTTCAGTCATTATTTTTTAATGTAGCTACTTCCATTTTGGGTCCTCAGTGAACAGCATATTTCAAAGACTAGCAACAGGTGGACATTTTAATATTATAAAATAAAGACTGAAGCATGTGCATCCCCTGGTGGCTGTCTGATTTAATTTTGGTAACAAAACACAAAACCAGTCTAAACTCTCCAGAAGACAAAATGGAGGTCTATTTTTATCCATTTATGTATTGATTATACAAATTGTTGCAAATTTCAAAGAGAAACAAAAATATTTTAAAATATTTTACAGTGATTTTGTCCTTTTTGTCACTGTAGCCGAAGTTACAAGGATCTGCAAACCCCATGTGATTTCAAATTATGAAACTATGAGAATTATTTGGAAATACAGACTTAGAAATGGATTTACACAGCAAAAATTCCCACATTACTTCTGAAATTCTTTCTATTACTAAAAACATTACACTCTGCATTAACAGGAAAACAGCTTTCAGCCAAACAACCCAAAAGATTAATTGCTTTTCAAAGCTAGAAGGGACAACTACAATCTCCTACTCTCTTCTCTTACATAGCATAAATCAATAGCATTTTCCAAAGCAGCTCTGGAATTTCTTATCCATGACCTTCATTGGTGTTCAGGAACTTAACTCTCAGTATCCATATTGAAAATCATTTGTGTAAATTTCTTGAACCACAGGAACAAAATCAAACCTCTTTGTCAGAGACGTCAGACTCTGATCTTCACTCTGACCACATATCCTGAGTGTAACTACATGGAAATACACCTGATTTACTAAGTTTATATGGTAGTTGAACCAGACTTCAAACATACATTCAAAAAACCTGGCAATGCATGTAGTAGAGACTAACACTTGTAGTCACAGCATAAGGGAATGTTTTCTCATCCCCACATACAACTGACTTCTATATTGCAGGCTGTGCTTTCTTAGGGATAAGCTAGGATATAAGATTACTAGATGCCTAAGGAGAACATCTTGACAAGGCAGTGTCTGGTGAAATGTCTCTCAGTACATTCTGACATTTTGCAGATCATACAACCAGCAGTCCATTTTCCAGGGTGGCATGGCTTGTTGTCTCTGCAAACAAACACAGAACTCTGAAGCTATGACTTCTCCAGTTCTCACCCAGACCTTCATGTGCCTCTGAGAAGCAATGTCTACAAGTCCTGACATTTTTGACAGCTCAGAGTGAGCAGGATGATTGCAAAACAAACATTTGTTCTCTAGTTCTTGTGAACAATGTTTGCCTCTAGTGTTAGACCTCTGCGAAGGAAAGAGCTGGGGTATTTCAGGCTTCTAGAGTTTTCACATGAATGAAGGGTATCTATTGGTAACCTTGGGCTCCCCTGGCCTTCTGTCTTAATGTGCACGTGCAGTCTTAAACTTGAAGGACTGACCTTATGCATATTTAAGAGATCTAGATTCATGACTGGGACTCTTCAGACACTGCTGCTAGAAGAAAATATTAACTTTTAAAGCAACATATACAAAGTAAAGGAAGATTAGAATACCCTATGACTGCTTTAAACGACACATAATGTCATAACTAAGATAAGGGACTTCATCTGACACTAAGATAGAAAGTCAGTGGTATCTCTTATTTACAGTGTATTATGTGGATTATAATTTTAGACTATTCAGTTAATACCAATATTTTAAGAAATGCTCTATTTTTCCCAGAAGATCAAAGGATAAATTAATTTAAAATTATATGCATTTTGAATTAGTGTAACGAGAACACACTTCTTTCTCGTGTTGCACATAAAATTATTCTGCATATCTAGAATGAACACTTCTAATGAAGTAGAATTACCTTTAGATTACTCAGGCCCATGTTGTGGTGCCATCTGGTGTCTAGTAGTTCGCAGTGCAGGTGCAGGCGAAAATACCCACCAACACCCAAACTTCCACATTTCCAGGCCTTTTCCTCACGTCTTTCCTCTATAAAACTTAATTTTGTCTTTTTTAATTTTTTTTTTGTTTTTATTTCTTCTGTGTCTTCAGGAAACAAAGAATCAATGAGACTAAGCTACATAAACATAAAATTCACTGATATTTGTGCCACAAAAGGAGACAAAAGGAGAAGGCTGGTACAGGCAACAAACTACAGAAGACTTGTGACCTTCTGGAAATACAGCCAAAGCCATTACATTTGAAACCAAGATACTTTAGGATGTCTGTATTTTACTGCAATGGTATGTTATGAAGGCCAATATGTACATCTGTAACAAAATGAATCTACAGAAAGAGGGAAATTGAGGCATAAAGCAGTGACACCCCTCCTTACTATGCTAGGCTTCTGTCTTTACACAAAGGTATGTAACTAATACAAGGGTTTAAATAACAATTTTTACATATTGACAATTTTAATGCAGAAATCTACCTCGATTTTCTCACTGTCTCTCCTCTCCCATCACATGCCTTTGGTTAGTGAAGTAGAGACACAGTGAGGCCACTGAAGTCCATGACTAAGAACTGGAATTCAGGTACTTTTAATTTTAACTGTACACAGAGAATACAGAAAAAAATAACTACTCTTCTCATTCTCTACTGCAGTGAGCAGGATTAGTCCACAAATCCCATGATTAAACAAGGTACATATTTTCTCTACTGGGTCTCATTACTCATACATCTTAACTGTAACAATAAACCTGGTCTTTGGCCTACAATTAGCCTTTCTTGTGGGCTGGAAATCAACAGAGAAAATAATTACAGGCTTAAAATCAGATGGGCGTAGAGGTTGATAAAGTTCTTTACTCAGAACTTAAATGGACTTTGTTGGTTGGGATTTTTTCACTACTACTGTTGCAAAGTGTATGACTGACATTCACAGAATAGCAAGGGTACTTCATATTCTAAAAGGTGAGAGAAGCTGAAAGACTATGTATATTCAGATAGAAAATACTGAAATTCAGGATTTTTCAGTCTGGTTTATTTTTTTTAGAAATACCAACAACTTAAAAGCATCACCCAACACTTCAGAAATAAAGACAGAACTGACACGGGGATATTTGCATGAATACATTGTGATATAACCTAGAACATTTACTCCTTCAAGTGGATTGACTTACCCATTATCCAATCCATTCTGCCCAAGCTTCTTTCCTATGTCACCTACCATCACACCTGGCATTGGTAGGAGAGTTTTTGTATCTCGAATCTGTGTAGAAATGAAACAAAACACTATTTCAGTGGTGGAACAATGAAAGTTATTGGCTGAACTTCTCAAACATTTAAAAAAATTTCTAAATTGTGTTCTTTCACTAACACTAAAGAAAGCTCTGTTTCTTCCAAGCACGTAATCCTGGATGTAGCTTGTACTTAACCATCTTGGCATTCAGGACATAGTTCCTTTACTGAAAATTACTTTGGCAATGACACTAATTACATCACTGTGTTAAATATGCCTTAACACTGATGACTGCTCTCATCAGATTAGCACTGAAACCTTCTCCAGGCGTACACATGTGGTGGTGTGTTCTTTATGTTTATTCCACTATTATCATATAATGGTATGTTCTGTTACCCCCTACCCTATATTTGGTTCATTCTAGTGTATGCATTCTTCCCTATTATGTAATCCCCTAAACTCCTCCCCAACTCCTCCCCTTCTTCCCAACCCTTCCCTGTCCATCACCCAAACCACCCCCCTCTTTCCAGTACCTTCCCTGTCTATCATTAGGCCCCTCCTGGGGAGTCTCCTAATGCTCGGCAGGTGACTGGTACACATGACCTCCCCTACTCCTCCCCTTGTCCCAAGTGGTCAGTATACCTTGGCAATCCTTCCCTCAACCCTCCTATCCCTCTTCCCTACTGGTTTATCCTGATCTCCTCCCCTATTCCCTCCCACTGTAATAAACTGGTGCACGGAACGCTGAACTGCTTCTCTGGGCTCGCTTCCCTCCGGCTGGCATAGGGTGAGACACTGTAACATCCGCCCGTTTCTCCTGACTGCGGTGAGGGCTCTGGGGAGTGATTGCCTCACAGCCTGGAATAAAGTCCGATTGTAGCACCCCAGGAAAGACTCCCCGGCTCCTTTGTCCACCGGGGTCGCGTTGCCCGGGACTGTGGTCTGTCGTAGGGTGGGCATACATGGACTTACGCCTGTCCTAAAGTGCAGCCCTGACTAATCCCTTCGGGGATAGCAAACGGGGCTGTGTCCCCCCCGTCACCGGCGGCCGCTGTCGCAGCGAGCCAGCCCGGGCAGGAGAGTCGGCGGCAGACCGGACCGTGACATATACAGACACAGCAGGAATCAATGGAATTTTTATTTAACAACCAGCTTTAAGATATTCCCCAATTCTGTAAATTCTGTTCAGTCTGCAAGTAGTTCATTTTACTATGTACAAGTTTTCTGCTGCATTGCCACGTTTTCTGATGTCTTTAATCTTATAAACTAATTTCTGTGGCAGAAGCTTGCAAGTTTCATACAGATCAGCCTGCAGCACTGGCAGACATAAATCACCTGAAGCCTCATGCAAGACTTTCAGGACTTCATATAGCACAGGTGATTTTTAACTACATAAGTAACATGATTGTCTGGACACTTCTAAGCTTTTTTGTATTTTTCAGAATTTTTTGCAAGAAACTGACAGTTTAAAAGTGGCTGTACAACCATCACAAAATCAGTGGACACTTAAAAGCAGTACACTTGTTACGACTGCAATAAACTGTGAAGGCATTAAATAAAAGAATCTGTTGGCCAGATATAAATAACAGCATAACAGAAAGTCTTTAATTTGAACCCACTCTTCCCCAAAAGAAAAAAGGATCAGCAATATTTCACCCTACCTGTACAATAAATGAATGTAATCCTTGGCACTGTCCATCAGGAGTATAGAGCTGGGCATACAAAACTGCATGGGTGGCATGTTTCCCCATATTACCAACCCAGAACTTTGCAGCTTCAAAGTCAGGTGTATTGATGATAAATTCCTGTAGCCAGGAAAGATAAAGAAAATTATATAAAACAAAAATCAGCTTGCAGCTATTTTTTTTTTTCTTTTTTTTTGTTTCATTACTTCGGTAACGTTTTGAAAACATTCATTAACTGCCCGGATTTTATTCCATACTGCACTCTTAACAATTGAGATCTCTCTTAATGTGTTCAACTTTGGAGAGAGCACATGTAACTAGGAAAGAAAACGTAGCTTAGGAAGTTAATTACCTGAAATTCAACCCTTTTAATTGTTCATTTAAGCAGTTAAAAAAAAGTACAGCAGCTCGATGGACTCAGAAGCGTTTTCTAAGTTAAACTGAGTTTTAAGTTAAACTGAGCTGTGACTTCAAGTGAGGGACTGTGAGGGCTGTTTCAACTGAAGCCTATGCAGGGACCACCTTCTTCTTATGCAGTTTAGTATGGAAAGAAAGCCTGGCTGACAGTGTGAAAGGCAGCACATTTCCCAGTTTAGACAACAGGGGGACCATGAGTAGTGGGAATTCTGAAGAATACTTGTGTCCTGAAATCTAGACAAAGAATGCTATCTGGATGTAAAAGAAGCCTCAACTTAAAAGAATTAGTCATTTCAGTTGCTTCTTCTGCAATGCACTCATCAGCAGCCTAAAGCTCAATTTATTTAAAAGGAACTTTTTATGCTGCCAGTCTCACAAGTTTTGTTTGTTCTTTTTCCTCTGGAAAGAGATCTAATTGTCCATGTTGCATAAATGCTCATTGAATTGCTTGTATATGAAAAAATACAGACTGAAATGTTGCCCTTCTGAAAAATATAAGATCTTATGTTTCAAATCCATGACTCTCATTTCTCATTACTTTGAAGCTACTTCATGATGTGCCATTATTTGCTGGCAGCAATAGCACTCAGTTGTGTATAGTACAGTGCAACAATGCCATAGTTTTTGGGGAGATAACAAGCCGACTTTCTCGGGACATTATATAGCATATTTTAAATTTAACTTGGCATAAACCAAGCAAGTAGATGACAAAGAGTGAGAGAAAGTTCTACCTGCCTCCTCTCCTAACTTCTATTTTTGTCTCCTTTGGTGTAAAACTATGATGAATTTGAATCATTTACCAAGAATATGCTAGGACAATTAATTTATTTCTGCAGTAATGTTAATAATAAGCACTATGCCAACGGAAATAGCAGTTTTTTGTTTTCTTCTTTGGAGCTGTTTGATAAACAAACAAACAAAAAAGACTCTCTCATTCTAGGAAATAATCCTTATCATTTTATATAAAGTGTTAACATTTATAGACAAAAGAAAATTTAATCTCACATTCAACTACTTCTTAGGAAAAGAACAACTAAGGAGAAGGCTGCTATTCTTTTTTTGTATCACAACCAGAAGAGAAAGGAAGGCAACACTTGCTATTGACTAACAATAAACAATGGGTTTATTTCAAGAATTTATAATAATGTAAATATTTCACAGGTTTTTTTACATTTCAAGTTGAACTTGATTCTTTCTTGTTAATCAAAGAAATCACTGAATCACTCTGTCCTATTAGTAAATAACAGAGCTTAACATTGTCAAACATTATTCCTGTGCATTAAGGACTAACCTGAGTGCTCTGATCAAATGTGGCAGTAGTTCGTATGCCTTTGGTATTAGTTCCGTGGCTGAGTTCAGTCAGAGCAAAACATCCAAAAATCTAAATAAGGAGAAAACAAGGCACATTTCAAGACTACTTTATCATAGTAATTAAAACTGCAAGACTTTCACATGATTGCAAATTCAGCTGTTGGAATGTAACTTGGAAAAAAAAAAATAGAAGTGATAAAGAGTAACAAAGGAAGCACAAAGCTCAGTTTGTGTGTACTCAGCATATTTATCTTCTGAAATCAAAGAGGGTCTGGCCAGAGGGTGAATGCTGCCCATGTGGCCTGGACTGGAGAAACTCTTTAGGATTAGCACCTCCTGTATCAGACAGGCTGCACTTAATTCTGCAGGATACTTGGCCCCGAGTCTCCACTGGACTTCAAGTGCTGTTTCTCTGGCATTATGATATTATTATTTTCCATTTTAGAGCATCAGAATGAAATTTTTATGGCATCATGGTAAGGGTATGTACATCCTGGTAGGATACTAAACTGGTGTAGTGTCATCTACACCTTTTGGGTGTAAATCTGCTTTTTGGGTCAAGACCCCAGATTTTTCCTGCATGTTGATTTGGACAGCCTAAAACAGATCCAAGGAGTGGTTTAGGAGCTAATAGTGAGGATAGTCAGAGCTCAGTGCCCGAATCTGCTCTGTGATCTCTTCTTTTGCTATTTAGAAGTACCCAGGTATGTAAAGAGATCAGAAATAACACAAGTTAGTGTAGTGACACAGTTCTGATAGCGTCCTTGTTTCACAAGTTATTAAAAAAATTACCTCCATGCTATAAACTTGTTTCACAATGTGTGCAAACCTCCTAGAAGCACTCATAATTGCACCTGCAAATACCTGTAAAAACAGAATTGTGAATGAAATCAGTGTCCTGTGATGGAAAGCACAAATTGCACATGATTTGTACTAGTGATGTCCTGTGAATGGACCAGTAAAGTGGGCTGCACAGTAAACTACACTTAAGACTACAGCTGGGGGAGGCAAGTCAGGATCTGATCTTGTCAGGGCTCTTTACAGAGGACTAAACTTCTCATGGTACCCTGTCCAAGCCTTCACTGCAAATACTTAAAAACGCTTTCCACTTGTCCTTAATGATGTCACCTTGAGTCAAGTAAAACTTAAAGCCTATTCCAGTTGATTTTACTGCAAACAGATTTGGAACTGAAGGTAGCTGCTTCAAGATCAAACGACACTGCTGTTTTTAAAGCTACCTTCAGTTTTCCTAGATGGACAGTCACACAACAGAACTGTAATTCCAAGACCCCATCCCTGCCATGTGAATAGTAATAGCTAATTCAACTGATATTATTTGACCAGCTATGTCAAATATTTCTGAGAATCAGAATTCAGCCACTGATGTCAGTGAGAAACTTTACACTGATTTCCATTCCTTCTGGATTTTACTCCCTAATCAAGACACTGGGGCTTAGGCAAGGGAGTTTCTGGTACCTGCATCTCTAGCAAACACAGCCACCAAAATCCAAGTTCTTTGGCTGCTACTGCTCTAGAGAGGAGATAGGGGAGTGGATAAAAGAAGCTGGAACTGTAGGCATCGAAATATCTCTCTGTAGCTCTGTCTATACTGCTCCACGTGGGATTCCAATGGAAACAGAGCTTAATGACAAAAATTACCCATAGCTCTCTGATTCTTCTAAACAGCTAAAATTTAATTTTATTTTTGAAAACAAAGGATTGGGAAAAGATATAGCTTTAATAAAATAGGCATAAAGCAACAGAATTATGATATTAGAAGTCACTTAAATTCAAATATATACTCCTTGAATTGTACTTACACCACAATGTAAGAAAAATTGGAGACATGGAGACCAATCATACATTCCTACACAAAGCACCATATTAAAGATCTTTAATGGGTTCTCTATGATCTCTTGCTGAGTAAGAAAATCATACTCAAAGAGCCTTTTACAGCGCAGGAATGTCAGCTCCTGATATTTCTCACGGCACAAATCTTCTCCAGGATGATGTGCAAAGAGAGGATCACTTTCCAGAGCAGAGAAGATTCTGTTCTTGAAGGGAAAAAAAAGTGACATGTTAATTTAAAAGCATTAACAAGAATAGTTAATTCTTGTAGGATAATACTAGGCCTGAAACTAGAATAATTTGATAAAAGTTGTAAATTTACTATGCAAAAACTCCAGAGAATTAAAATATATATTTAAATGGTTTGTCATTATATACACAGCTCATGCAGCTAAATTTTATGGAAGCTCCTTCATCATGAAGTAATAATGATTCATTCAATGTAAAACAATAGTATAGTAAAACTTACTTACCTTTTATAGCAGCCTCATTATTTCAATATATGAAGCTGCTGGCAGGATCTAAAGGGCAATGTCTCTCAATCTGAGGACAAAGGTAAACTCCAAGGGTTACATTCAGTTAGGAATATGCCATGATGGTAAAGCCATTAAAGTTACCACAACTGCTCTGTTCCCAGATGAAAGCAGAAATGTAGCCCATTTAATGGAACCATCATATGCAGCCCATTCAATTCGAGATGTGCTTTTTTTTTTCCCCATTAGATAATATACTATGGCACGTTTTACCTGGAATCTGTGTCTTCAAGATATCCACATCTGAATTGTCTTTCATGTAATTTAGGAAAAAAAATGCAGTGCTTTAGGCAAAATCTTCTAAAAATGCTTTTAAAGTCCTTTACTCCTCTACGAAGAGAATGACATGATAAGAAATAAGAAAACCAGACTTCCTGTCCTTTCCTTTGAAAAGCAGGGTCGATCCTCCTCTCTGGATGAACAACGCTGTTATGTTGTCCACACAGCTTTGAAACTCTGAGACACAGAGCACTTTGTTTTTTCTGTGCTCTTACATGTACAAGTCTGATGCAGAGCAAGGCCTCTTTGATTTCTCTAATCTATCTGCTAGGATTTTAATAATTATGGTGAACATTCAAAATTAGCTTAAATCCATGTAAATCTACACCACCTTCAAAAAAGCTAGTTTTTTCTCCCCCTGCATCTCCAAGTCATGCATTTCCACACTATCTCTTCAGCTGCAATTAATCTCATGTTTTGGTAGGGTTAGCTTTCAGCAAGGTAGACATGTTAATTTGTCCAACTGCAACATCACATAAGCAAGGACAAAAGATCATAGCAAATTATGTCAGGTCAAAGTAAGACTGAAATACTATGTTTGACAGTGGCTTGAACTTAGCTCTGTTTAAGTGTGTTGCAAAACCATGGGATAAATTATTTAATGGACAGTAAACAAGTGCAGTAGAATATAGCAGAATATAGTTCCGTTTGAAATTAACACTGAAGCTCCGCAATGTACTATCTCCCCTGTACTGATGTTCACTAATTAAATGAGCCTTATCAGACAGCAAAATAGGTTGCTTAAAAGTTCAGCTGTTCTGAAAATTGGATGTGCAGACCCAAGTTCTTCATGCTCCATATTTACAGTGTTATTAACTACCCTCCATTTGAAAATCTTGTACTTGCTTCTACTGGTATCTCCAAAATTAAAACATGCTTACAATTTGTTTACCTTAAGCTGGATGATATCTTTGCCATCTAGCAGCATTGCCAACTCCTTCCAGTTGAAGGAAGCTTTCCTACGATATCCCGAAAGTGGGCCTTCAGGGAAATCTGGTAGCAAACTATCCCATGAATTTTGGTTGCCAGTGGCTTCTTTCCGATTTTGTGTGGATGCCATCATTAATTAAACTGCACCAAACAAGAAAAGATAAATCACAAACTGAAGCACCACGGATGTCTCACTTTCGGTAATAAAAAGAAATCAAAAGGGTTGTTAATTAAATCCACACACTTGTTTAAATATAGGAATACAGAAGTGCAGAGCCAACTAAAAACTTGCCCTTCTCCTTTTCTAATTCAATTGGCTTGATACCAAATAAGAAAAAATGCCTCTGATCAAATGTAAATGAATTACAAGGTCTTTGTTATTAAAATATGAGCTAAATATGAAACAGGGACACCACTGGTTACTATCGCATAGCAAGAAAAGGGGAGACAAAAGACCCAGGCAAGAAAGTACATCTTAAATACCAAAGGCAGTAAGGCCCCACAAAGTCTGCAGGCAACTTGTTGTGTGCATCTATAGGTCATGCAAGAGCACTGCAAAATTACAAAGACCTTGCAGTAGATACAATAGCACTGGTTTGGGAGAGAAAGAGAATCTCGATTTTTTTAGAACCTGACCCAAAGGAGTGAAGGCTGATGTCTCTGGCTGCTTCCAGAAGCTGGTGTTGGAGGGCCCTCTGCTGCTCATGGCACATCCAGCAATTCCTGCCACCACGCAGATGGCAGAGACCTCTGCTATACTTGTCAGGTACAAAGATCACTGGGCAGGGGGGCAGCAGCTGGCCACGTTTTAACAAGAGGACTGGGGAAGAAGCAATTCAAAGGCAGAAACCATCCAGGGTTGGACAAGGGCTCTGTATGGACTTTGAACATAATAAAGTACAGAAACTACTAGTTCAGCAGTCTGCTTTTTCCATCAATTTTTTTTCCTAATGATCTTGCTACATCACTTTTTGTTCAACCTTATCCTTTTATGGAGGTTTCCTCTAGTTCTGGACAGTACAAACACAGTAGAAGAGGATAGTATTTCTGCATGTGATTTTAAAATTGGTTCTGGAAGGTGCAGCTCCAGTACTGAGCAATAGGTTTGGAAAGAAATTATATGGGGGAAAAAAAAAAGGCATTGAGAAAGAGTGTTTCAACCTGTAGCCAAATAAACAGATAGTACGCTTCTAACTGGAAAACAGTTAAATCAGGCAGAACTTCAAGACCTATGACTCAGATAAAAAGTTACAGTGAAATATTGCAGTTATTGCATCTATCTTTATTTACATTGCAAATCAAGGAGATTGTTCAAATGAGAAAACTTAAGCGTTCATAAAAAAATAGATCCTGTACTTGAAATGTATTACACATTCTTTAACTTCACACAATGTTCAAATATAATTTAGTTCTAAAGAAACAGTTTCAAAACTAATTGGGAAGCCAAAACAGGCAGTTACAATAGCAAGGTAACAAAGTACAGCCCTAAAGAATAACCTCGGGGTTAATTTCAGCCTTGAACTGAAATTTTTAAATGCGTGTGAAGGTGGCAGTAAAAAATACGTTATTTTTAATTTAATAAGAACTGCTGCAGTTTCACTGCGAACTGCTGTGTTGGAAACTTTTTTCTGTGGAAAGTGCTCCTGATAGTAATTGCAATTCATACCCGGACAAAAACAACATCGGGTCTCAAATCACGAGGGAAACCATCCCTTTGCTGGGTACTAGTCAATTATCGCCTGTAACACTGTCACAGCTCAGACACTTGGTAGTCGTCGAAAATGAAGATACTGTACTCCTGTTCTGCGAGATGATATCACCAGTGCTTTATCTTACTTTCTAGAGGCTCTGCACTTCCGAGCAATCTGTTGATGGCAGTCGCTCAGAGAAGAACCCAGGGGAAGGTAAAGGCAGGGCATGAACCACATCTGTGGGAGCCCCGTGAGGGTTCATCGCACAACTGCTGCTTGATCTGCCTGAATACACGGCAGGGCCTCGCTTCTGCTCAGAGGAATTAAAAAGACACTACGTAACGTGTTATTCGCTACAAAAAGTGTATCGAAGCGTTTCCTTGAAAAGCCGGACAGCTGAGACTGTCCGGTGTCAGCATTCCCAGTCCGGAGTCCGGTCTGAGAAGGCTGTCACAGCAACACAGACTTTTCCCAAACACAGCTATAAATGCGGTGACGACCCTCCAGCCTCCCTCGCCGCTACGAGCTGAGGGCTCCCGTGTTTCCAGCCGCAGCTCGACACCGCAGCTCTCTCTCCCCGCGTCCCTCACGGCGCCTGGCGCCTCAAAGCCGCAGCCCGGGGCGCGGAACGTACCTGCGGCCGCGCCGTCTCCGCCTCGGGAATGACGGGAACAGCCTGCGACGCGCTCCGCCTCCTCCCGCGGCGCGGCGGTGGCGGTGGGTGGGGATGGGGCCGGTGGGGACGGCGGCCG
>WEIV01024965.1:329-30966 GCA_013390005.1 Calyptomena viridis | reverse complement strand
CTCCGCGCCGTGCTGAGGACGCTGCTGCCCCGCGGGCGCTCCGCCGGCCCGCCCGTCGCGGAGCTGGTGGTCCAAGGTGAGCGGGAGCCGCGCTGAGGGGGTGGGATGCTGCGCCCGGAGGGGCTACGACTGTCGCAGACCTGCCCCGCCAGAGACTGGCAAATGGGATAAATGCCGCTTTTTTTTTTCTTTTTATCTTTTGTTATTATGCTAGAAGTAGCAGTTGAGATACAAATTGCAGACGTCAAACACCTGTAAGACTTTAGAGTTCCTGTAATGTGTAAGCTGCCCACACACAAACGCTGCTCGTAATGCAAAGCTAATTACGGGCTTGTAACGAGTGACAAGTGTTTGAAAAGGCAGACTTAATAAAGAAAGGCAGCTGTGGCACCTGCATGGCCAAGTTGAACTGTTTGTATCGACTTCCTTATTGTTCAGTATTGCTTAGAAGTGAAGCTGGACTTGTCTTCGTGGTGGTGTTTTTGGTTTGTTTTTACACTGTACGGCAAGTATTGTAATGCAGTAAATCCTACTATTGTAAACAAGGTTTTTTAAAATAGAGGGTAAATTTTAGACAAAATGTTGATACATGTTAAATTCTAATAGTAATGTTTTCAAAAGATTCAGAGTTCCCAAAACAATTAAATTTACAATTCAGAAAGACGTAGGATAATTATGGGGGACAGGTGACTCAAAATGCTCTTGTGGCCTATGATTCTTATCTGATGCCTTAAAAAAAAAAGTTCCAGTTTTGATTAGTTTTTTCTTTTGATGTTAAGAGAAGAAGTTAAGATGAGCTACATGTAGAGAGCCTATTTGTAAGAAAACCCTATGAATTTTTAATTAAGATGTTTAAAAATGCTAGAGGTGGGATTGCTAAGGATTGGACAAGATAGCGAGACTTAATGTTCGCTCTATTGCTAATTAGTCTTTCTCATCTCCCTTAGAAAATTTTAGATTATGTAGCCAGTGTAGCATTTGAAGTTACCAGGATGTTTGTTTTGATGGTAATTGCAAAATCATTTCCAAAACTGAGACATTAAGTTATTCTGAAGAAATTGCCCTGGGCAAACAATAGCTAAAAAGATTTTTGCAACTGGTTTATAAAATAATAATGCATACACACTTTATGACATATGGAATGTAATAAACGATTTGAGAGTCACTTTATGGGAAGGATATAGGGAATAAGTAAAATGTTAATGTTTAAAAAAATATCCTTAGCCTATGAATACTGGGTGTTATCTTGCCATTCATATTTTGCTGCAGTTGCCTTTCTTTTTATTTATAAGTTACTTGAAATGGTGCCCTCTCTCTCTGGTTTTAGTTTTGGAGGAGTTGATTATGGTTTGTGCGTGATGGATATTAGAGAATGAAACAGAACATCTTCTTGTATGGTAGAGGCACTAAAGTGCATTGGCAGCTGTTTTGTCAGCCCATCTCAACTCTTTCAAAATCTCTAGTGCTTGCAATCCATTCCCAGTCATAAACATTTTATTGCACAGGTGATAGGCTAACGTCAGTAGTGTGGTTGCTGAACATTGTGAGTATAGATCAGGCTATGTGTGATTTGGAATTATGAGAAAGAGCTCTGTTCTGTTTTGTTCTGCTCTGTTCTGCCTTGTTCCTTTCGTATAACTTTACTCTTTTAGTCTTATGTGTCAAAGCACACTGAAATTGTTTCTAGCATTGTATTTTTGACAACTCTCTAGTTGATATATTATAAGGTATTGTATTCTATACTTTTGTCTTGCCAACCAAAGAAGCATTATGGGTGGATTTTTGGGCAAAGGTTTTTATCCAAGAGTTTTGCTTATTTATTATGTAATCACTTTAGAAAAGATATAACTCAGTATAGTAACATCATACAAGCACCATAACCTAAAAGCAGATCTTCCCAAGCAGTCTCCCTTCAGCGTTATGATTTACAAATATAGGGATAGATAAGGTGTTTTTTCACAGTGCTTAGTCCAGGAACTCAGGTTGGGAAAGCTGCATGATGCTAAAAGGGAAGTGCAGCTACCCTTAATTGCAGTCATACAATAGATCCGGTGTTTGAACAGGGCAAAATTGATAAGTATCAATAATACTATTCATTAATATTGTAGTGATTGTTTATCTAATACTGGGGTAATACTGAAGTCTCTGTTTATTTGGAATGTGCTTCCCAGGACTCCGGCTTTACTGTGGGATATAGGAACATAGCAGTTTTGTGCTAGAAAAAAAAATCTCATTGTCTAGCTTTTATTTTATTAAAATAGTTGGGTTTTAATAAAATGACTACTCTTACCAGACAGCCTTAGATATTTTGAAAATGATTTTGAAAATCATGCAACAGAATGCTAAATTTGGGAATTCAAACCATCCAGTACTTTTGGATGTCAGGCACACTGACTAAATTCTTAGCATTGTACTTCTTCCTGTGTTGTCCTAGATCTTGCCTTGCTGATTTGCACTTAATGTAGTAAGGAAAAGAAAGTTCATTTTGGGGCTAACCAGGATGGTTTGCACCACAGACTAATATACTACTCTTTGCATATCTTTTCAGATGTTTACAATGGAACTGTAACCTTTCTGCCTTTGGAGGAAAACAGCGAAGGAAAACACTTGATTAAAAAGTGCAATATTTATCAAATTCAACTTACACACATAAAGGATGAAGAATGGTAAGTGCTGGGATTCAGAAAGACAGCAAACAGTGAGTTATTGCAAGAGTCACACAATGGTTTAGAATTGGTATGTAGGCAGTTTAGTTTGTATAATTTCCTTCTTGATTAGTAAATTACAGCAGTGGTGTGATCTGAGTGCATAGTGTTCTGTAAAAAGAAACATCTACAATACTCAGAATAATGCAAAACAAAGCTGTTTCAACATTGTATACATTGACTGTAGCTGTGTGTGGTGTAGAAAAAATATGCCTGTTCTGGTCATGAGGAACTGGCTATGCCCGTGAAGAAGGTCAGGTTCTGTGTGGGCTGGGAAGGTGGAGGGTCAGTCTGGAGTTACTGTGAATCCACTGAGCTTCTCAAATGTGGACCATTGCAGTGTGGTCCTGAGGATGAAGCTCTAATGAAATCTGAATAAAATTAGAGAAGATGAAATAATGAATTGTGCCAACGGATATATTTTTCTTCTAAATTTTTCTGGGTTTTTTTTCATGGATTTCATAAATTGACTTTTGCTATGTAGTGTTTGGGAATCTTGATAAATCCTGTTGTTCGTGATACTCGAGTCCTCATTCTTTGTGTTAAATGCAGCATGGACTCTGTGTTTGAACTGACAGGTAATGAGCTAAAAAAATTCAGGGGAGTTTGTTCCATTACTCAGTAACTTCACTGTTTTATTCCCCTTTTTGTTTTGTTTATTACAAAATATATTGTATTTCCTTATTCTCCAGTCCAGTTTTATATCTCTGATCTTCTGATTTTATCCACTTAATCCGCTCTCTTTGAGGTAGCTGAACTAATGAAATCAACTGTATTTATACAAAGTTGTTTGTTTGTTTGAAAGGTCCGTGTCTGTTGTAGCTCCATTCCCAGAAGACTGGTTTTCAGATGGAGTTGCATATCCCAAACTGGCATGGCTTGGGAGTGAACTTTTGTCCAAACTGGCTAAATGGTCCGTGGAGCAAAAGCCCAGTGAGTTTAAAAGTACACTCTCCCTTATTTCTGTAGCAAAATACAGCAAGGTCTATCAAGACCTCAAAGAAAAATACAAGGAAATGGTAAAGGTAAGTTCAGCAGTAGATGCAGTAATAGTATCTTTTGCTAGATTTTTTTTTCATTGTCTAGTGAAGCCACTTCTTTCACTGATTTTTTCTTTTTTTTTTTTTTTGGAATGAAAGAAGCAATTGAATTGAAATGTATGTTTTGGTTTCATGGTTTGGGGTTTTTTTGGGGTGTATATGGAGAAAAAAACAATTTGGTATTTGGAAGGACATAACTGGAAGAGCAAGATTTAGAGCCAAATACACAACATATATTTGGAGGCATTAGGCATTTTTCAGAATGTATCCCTTGTGATAAAAATTAAGCAGTAGGTCAGTGGAATAAATACTAAGTGATCCACATTAGAAGGCACAAATAAAGTACCTCCTCCAAAACCCAAAAGACTTTGGAAACAGCATTGGTTAGCTTTCCTATTAAATTTCCTATTATTCTTCTGAAATTTGGATGCTGTTTTAATGTGTCTGAATTAGAGGAGCAGTGTTTTTATTACTTTTTTTTCTGAAGAGTGACAGAGATCACCTTAAGTGCTGTGTGAAGTAATGTGTGTTGTTATAAACCAGATCTAACTGCAATTACAAATATTGTTAAATGCTTTTGTAAAACATATTGTGAAAATGTTGAAAGGTTTTGTTGTTGATATTTCTGTACTAAGCGAAATATATACATAAGAGGAGTATTGGTCTTTTGGGTAAAGCAGTGGTTCAGTCTTTAGCTCTGCAGTATAATTAGTGTAATCTTGAACATTTTAGTCTTTTATGTCAGAATAATGCTTGTGGATAATACTTGCACTTTCTGTCATCCTACTTCAGATTTTGGTTGTTTGTGTTCTGTTGTGCCAGGATAATTCCCTGTGTTAGATTGTAAAAAGCAATTTACAAGTGTTCATGTTACCAGTTCATACAACCATTTTCCTTCTGAGAGAGTTAAACAAAAGCTATGTGGTCAGTATCTGTTACAGAACAGATGCAGCAGTTTACTTGTGACCTGCACATATGGAGCCAGAATGTTCTTGGAAACTTTATTGTTTGGATGGGAGCAGACATTCTTTACATCATCATCCTTTTGTATGACTCACAAAGTGAAGCAGTCTTTATTTGTATTCTTGTGTATATTTTTAATGAGGTTAAAATGCAAAATTCGTGAAGTGCAGAGAAACCTATTGAAGTGGATGAGTGAATGAGTATCAGGATTGCTGTAACTGAGTACTTTCTGAAGTTATTTCAGATAATGCAGAAAATAAATTTTCCCTATTTTTTCCTCTTTTCTTTTTTTTTTCCTGAAGGTGTGGCCCGAAGTGACAGATCCTGAAAAATTTGTTTATGAAGATGTTGCCATTGCCACTTACTTGCTGGTAGGGAATTCCTTTGCCTATTTCCTAATAACAGAACCTCTCCAAAGAAAATCAGTTTAGAGGGAAGCAAGAACTTCTTTCTAAGGATACAATGAAGATTTGCAGTCTTCAGTCACAGGAAATTGAATATCTACACAGACAAGATGTATTTATGTCTAAGTGATAAAGTGAAAAGCACTGATGTAGAAGTGGTTAGATGGACCAATTGGAGATCAGGAGCTTTTGTTTGACATGTTTTTGTATCACTGGTTAACTTTAACATAAAGGGTTTTCACTGCTATGCCTTTCCCTGATAGAATTTCAGCTGAAATCCCATCTTCAAATGTAATAAGGCCAACTGTAGATGCTGGGAATGCAGATAAATGCTTGGTGCGGTTTTCTAAGGCATCTATATACTTAGATTCTAGGAAAATTCTGCCACCTACAGTCACTAGAAACTTTGGCTGAGGGCTGTGGGTTCCCTTTAGCTGATGTAGAACTTGAGGCAGTTAATTTGCTAGGTTACACTTGCTTTGTTCAGTAGAATGTCATATGTGCCAATATATCACCAACTGGTTACAAAGAACATTTTGGGTTTTATTTTCAGCTCTACCACCCATTCTTTCTTTAATACAGTGGATATAAATAATAGATGTCCATGATAAAATATATTTATATTATATAAATACAACACCTGTATGGTGTTACTTGCAGAGATGCTGTTGAAGTTTACCTCATACTTTGCTTGCTTTCCACTTTTCTTCTCTTGCACCCATTGTTTTAGGAACTTATTTTACATTTATGCTCATTCTAGCCCAGAGTTGTATAGCTCTGATCAATTTCAACTTCCAGTGACCTGGAAGGGAGTGGAGGATGTGCTTAGCACTTAGAAACTGATGGATGTTTTGCAACATAATTTTTGCCGTGCTCCATAAACTGTTTTAGTGTTTTTCCATTTTGTTTTTTTTATTTCCACTCTGAAGTTATTTTATCTGTTAGTACAGTGAATGTTTTCTGTCACATCTGCATTCTCAGTTTTCTCCTTTTATTTCCAATAACCCTTGCTGGTTTCTTGCAGGGAAACTTGAGAGCAGGTGTCTAAAATGTTTTGTTTTCTTGTCTTAGATTCTTTGGGAAGAAGAGAGAAAAGAAAAAGGGTTGACCAAGAAACAGTCATTTGTAGATCTTGGGTGTGGAAATGGTCTGCTGGTTCATATTCTAAACAATGAAGGGGTAAATAGAATCCTTTTCAAACTAATGATTAAAACCTAGTAATTTAATATTAATAATCATAGTTAATATTCTTGTTATGCTTTCTTTGTATCTGTGATGCAAGTAGCCAAAATACAATTAATTCCTGTTGCTAAAATAGGATTTTGTCACTCTGTAGTTACCAAGGAAAAATCCTAGCAGAGCATTAGAAACCTTTCGTTTATTGATCTGGGTTTTGTTAGTGCATTTCACTTCAATTCAAGGCTCAGGTAAGAAACTAAGAGGGAAAAGAAAAAATAATGGTGTAATTTAGTTACACTGTAGAAAAAGCAACAAGAAATGTAGAATCTTGACATGAAGATTCAGTCTCACAACATGGTGTTCATGAACGTATTTTTCAATTGAATTCTGCTTGTGATGTCCTGAAAATGGTTTTCTATATTTTTAAAAACAATCCCGAGATTTTTTAATTGAAAATGCCTAACAACATAGAACATACAACAACATGCTTTTAGGAATGAAAACGTGGCAACAGCATAATTCAATTTCTTGAGGCATAGTGTCTGAAACAACAACAACAACTGGTCAGTGAGACTAAAGACCCAGCTTTGCTGGGTTATCTGTTTCAGAAAATTGCATTTTTCAATTTTGGGAGAACGTGGTAAAATTTGTAGAGGAAATTACTATCTTCTGTTATATGGTATTTGGGGGAAAAACGTGCCCCGAGTTCTCCTAACACAAGGTTTCTATTCTTGTGGGGCCAGGAAGATTTTGTGTAATACAAGATGTTGTTTTCCCCGCAGACATTTGATTCATCATTAGGTTGTCACTGCTGCAGTGCTAACAAACACTGACTCTCAAAAAAGTCATGTATGAGAGTTTTATGAGACTCTTTTAATAATTGATTTTGGTTAGTTCTGGACAAGGTTCTTGAAATTCAAATACTTACACATTCTTCATTTCTTGCTTTAGTTTCCAGTCTATTTCCTCCTCCCTTTAATTCACATAGGGAAAAATGTGTTTGGACTTCAATAGTTGAAAGGTGGTTCTCCATGAAGGACTGCATAGAGTAGCACTCTTCTCTGAGCCCTGTGGGAGCTACAGGAGTACCCACCTTATGAAAGATTTTGATATTTTAAAAACAAACAAAAAACAATACCTCTGCTTTCAGATTTATAGAGATCTAGATTTTTAAAAGCAGTCTTAGTGGGTGTGCTCAGGTAAGATTTTGAAACAGATACATTCTTAAGGTTTCCAAGTAATTCCCTTCATATTTTGAAGGGAAAGAAGGGATTAAGAGTATTCAGTGTCTGCCTGGAATAGTAAAGCTGTTTTGTTATGTGTCTTAAATTTTATCATGAATGAAATAATCAGTGCATTTATTAAGCATGTTTGACAATTTCCCCTAAGAGTAGTACTTAAAATGATACTTTTTGTTGTTCAAATATTTCAGCATCCAGGTAGAGGAATTGACGTGAGGAGAAGAAAAATATGGGACATGTATGGACCAGGAACTGATTTAGAGGTATTTTGCAAATGTATGTCAGTCTTACTGATTTGTGAGTTTATTCTTTTGTTCATTGCTTGAGGTTGTATTGATGCAAATGTAATGAAGCCTATTGGGTTACAGACAGTTGTCTAAAGTGACCCATGGATTTGGTATGATGCCACCCATATACCTTGTGGATCTGTAAAGTAAGTTGTAAAGGAAACTATGAGAGCAATACTGTATTGTACCCTTGCATATTTGCAACTTGCTTATTTTTCAGCCAAGAAGACCAGCGTTTCTTGCTGCATGTACAGACATGCACACCATAAATCTACCTTTAATTTTACTGGAAGATCAGTATTAAGCAGCTTTGTTTGCAGTACTGTAGCTCATAAAATATATCCAAAATTCAATGGCTTTTTCTTGAAAATTATTCTGACCTTCTAGTGCTGTGTACTATTTTGGGGACAATGGTTTTTGAACCTTGAAGGAGCCAATCTAAATAATAGCTCTCAAAAATGACCAGGAAAATGAGTTGGAAAGCGGGATTGTGTCTCAAGTTNAAATGAGTTGGAAAGCAGGATTGTGTCTCAAGTTGCAAATTAGCATTTTTTTTATGAGAACAGGAATTTGGTCACAGGAACATTTACTTTGATTCCAGGTGTTCTTGATCTGATACTCATTAAAATATGTGCCAATGAACAGTTGCCCTTTGAAGGTGAGGTGTTCCTCATTTCTTGTTCTCTGGACTCTAAAATTTCTGTGTTCTCTTAAAAATTGTTAGCTTCCAATATAGTAAAATAATTTCCCACTGTAGTTATTCTCTAGCAGTTTTGTTTAAAGTTAGTTCAGCCTAACTTAAATGCTAACAACTTACAGCAAATCAACAAAAGAGCATCAGTTTTCACAAATGGGAGGTGAGCTTTCACAGTTCTGTGTAGCCTTCTCTTTACCACCCTGGCATTTTGGGTACAGATTGCTAAAACTGCCAGATTCTTTTGCTGCGGTCTGCAAACAGATCTTCCTGAAAAGCTTCAAGAAACAATCAAAACATGAAGCTGTGGCACTCCTTTGTTCCTGTTGTACTATATCAAGTCACATCTGATCATGCCAAACAGCATCTTCTCTTTTCCTTTGTGTTACGTATTCCTTTTTCTGCCCAGACAGAAACAAATAACAAAGATATTCATATTAGGAAAAAGCTGATTTATGCTGGAAGGAGTTGGACAATGAGCAGGGAGGGTGAAATGATTTTGCAAGGCTGTTGTAGCCATAGGAGCCGCAGAAGGAGAAAGCACCTGCTTAGAGCCTGTTGTTACCCTTGCAGCTAATTTTGTTTTGATCTTTACTTAAAGCAAGGATGAATATTGCCATCTGTGACATTTAGTACAAAACTAGCAATACAAGTAGATGTAACAGGTGTCACTCTGTATTGCCAAACTGCTGTCAGACATGGTAAATACAAATTTGATTTTGGGTGACTGTCAAAATGTGGAGTATGGCACTGATAATTCATGCCTAAGTTGAATGATCAAAACTGAAATGTAACATATGAGTAACTTGCTTAGTCAGTGTTAAGAAAAGTTAACAAGACTTGGTTTAACATCTAGAGACCTGCCAAAAAGAAATTTGTTACATTCATTATCTAGAAATGTATATAAGTAACTAAAAATGATCAGAGATGTAGTATTTAAAGTGAACAATGATTACCATACTAATCCTTAAGGGGAAGTTGGAGTCTAATTGAAGTAGCCTGAAATTCACTAGTAAGTGGATTTTTTTTGTTTAATTCCTGTACAGATACTGTTTTGCATATACATGTGAATTTTTTTTAAGCTTCTAAAACTTACTCTCTTTTTATATAGAGAATATATGTATAGGCATCATTTTCAGAACCTTTCCTAAAGGTCTGTGGAAACTGAAATCTAGAACTTTTTTCAAATCTGTTCAGCAATTCTTTTAAGATTGATAACATGTTTTCAGGGAAGAGTATGTACTCCCATGGTATCAACATCTTTAAGTACTTTCTTTGCTGAACTTAGTTCAAGGTGAGAAAATATGTTTGTGAGGCACAAATGTTAAAGGCACTTGGGAAATTTTTTGAAATTTAGCCTATATGAAGAGTTCATCCTGTTTCATTTAGGGTTTTTTTTGTTTGTTATTGTTTGTGGGTTGGTTTTTTGGTTTTGTTTTTTAGACTTTTTTTAAGAATGTCAGGATAGGATATTCTTGAGACTATTGTGTTAGTCAGTGTTGTGGTGGGAAAGCTTCTCTGCTGTTGTCTTCTCAATTCATATGTATTGAATTTCCATGAGGCAAAATACTATTCCAAAGGTCACCAAAGAAACCTTCGTTTCTGTAACTCATCATTTCCTAGTTTTACTCCTGGTTTATTGTGTATCATAAGGTGATCTTGACACAACTTGGAAGGGGAGGGAATGGCAACATAGACAAGAGAGGGAAGTGTTAGGCTGGATTAGGCTTGTTACATGTGAAAGCATGTGAAGAGTGGTGTTCTCTATATTAGGATATGATTTGAGAAGCATCTGTGAAAGAGGAGAGGATAACAGTGAAGCTGTGTTCTGATTAATTGCTCTAAGGGACTGTAAGACACAGCAAATTTAGTGACTTCCTGGAAAGTTGAATCCAGTCATACGTGTGACAGTAGGAGATGGGCAAGAAGTTACAATCCAGTGTACGATATTTGTTTATAGATATTTAGGATGCCAGATATCTTAATCAGAGTTGTTACTCCACCTCTTGTCTGACCAATGTTTTGTGGGTATTTATTGCTGAATTACTTCTCTGTAGCTATAAAAAATTACTACCTGGCAAAAATGCATACTGAGGAAAACGGTGGTGTCTGTGATTCTCACTTACCTTGCATTTGTCAGCTAGTAGTTTATATTGTTGCTTAGTGCTTTACTAAAAAATAAAATGCTTTAAAGAAACCTGTATCAGAATTCACTTAATGTATTGTTTTGTTTTTTAGGAATCTACAATCATGCCAGGTGACAGTCACCTCTTTCCAGATACTGACTGGCTCATAGGAAACCATTCAGATGAATTAACACCATGGATACCTGTAATTGCAGCTAGGTATTTGTGGAGGGAAAGGAGTGAGAGGGAGGGAATTGAAAAAAATCAATCAAGCAAAAGAAAACCAACAAACCCACCATAACTACCCATGGGGGCTTGATAAGTGCTGTCCCTTTAGCTGCCACACCTGATGTCTGCAAGACTTGCTTCTTTTGATGCCAATTGATTATTTTTACGAAGTGTTTTCTCTTCCTGTGGAGAGGCACAGATGCAATATTTACTTTTTTGTAGAATTCAGTGCAGGGTTTTCCTCTTGGAAGTTCAAAAACCAGAACTGATTTTTGCTCTTTATGTGTGAATCTGTTGTTTGGTTTTTGTTGGGTCTCTTTTTTTATGTAAGTAAAAGCTTACAGTTCTGTATTCCCTAGAACTGTTGTGCTCTTTACAACCACCAGCAGTAGTTTAATATTTAGAGATTTTGTTCAGCATGGCACAGTAATTTGCTACAATAAATAATACTTTGTGAAGTAGTATTTTTGATTAAACTAATAGATTTACTGAAAAGGGAAATTATAAATTTTATTTGCATAGAGCTTTGTTAATTAATAAAAATAATTTTTAATAATTTTTATCTGACAGGATATTTAAATTTTTGTAAGAAATAACTTACTATTCAGCAGTTTGTTATCCTTCTTGTAGGTCTTCCTATTCATGTTGCTACTTTGTGCTGCCGTGTTGCTTCTTTGATTTCCATGGAAAATACAGCCGAAGACAAAGCAAGAAAACTCAGTACAGAGAATATCTTGATTTTGTTGCCCAGGTGGGATTTGTATGTGGCTTTCATGTGGAAGAAGATTGCCTTAGAATTCCATCAACAAAAAGGGTAATTTTGGACTATGTAGAGCTTCTGGGGTTTTTTTTAATCTGCTGGTTGTTTGAAACATATGAATATTTGTTCATTGTTATTGTAAGGTCAGACTATAGTCAGCTGCATTACTTGATACACTATGCTCTGAAGAGACACTAAAAATACTGTTTNGAAGCGACACTAAAAATACTCACTCTTTTCTTTGGTATTCTGGTCTTAATGTCATATGTGCAATCCTAAAAACAAGAAAGAAGGGAAGGTTTCATGATTTTTCTTATGCCACTATACAGAATGGAAAACTTAACCCCTCATTTTTACATTAATTTTTATAGCTGTCTGTCTTGTGTATTTGTACTCAATTTTGCTGTTTTCCATGTCCAGTGAAATTCTAAGTGAAATGTGCTCAGAATAGAAAGAGGTGTCCAGCTTTAAATTTGTAAATAATCCGAGGGTAAGGAACGCTCTGTGATTGTGTAACAGGATGAATTATGATCTGTTTACTGTATTTCTTCTGTTGCACCAATATTCAAAAACTAGAATTAAAAACCCCTCAGAAAAACTCAGCATTGAGTTTGTAGTGGTATGTCCTGTAGGGAGTGCATAAACATGGAGCTTGGGGAGCTGTGTCAGCATGAGATTTTGTGTAAATAGTGATTTATGTGTTTCTACTAAAATAGGTAAGCCTTATTGGAAGAAATAGGACCTATCCCCCTACAGAGTATGATCTGGTTGACAAGCAGATAACACAGTTTATTAATAGTCGTCAGACCTGTGCCGTGATCATGTGTGACAGAAGAGTTGGATTTCACCATAAGAATCACTGTGATGGTGTATGTGGAGAAGCAGGCTCAGAACTTCCTGAAGATGAGACTGAGACTGATGAGACTGATGGTACAACTTGGATGCCTGGATTTCAACCCAGAGAAAAAGTAGAACAAATCAGAAACTGTGCTTCCCTCCCTCGGGAGTTTGTAGATGATGTGGTTCTCAATGTGGCAAACTTGCTATTAAATACAACCCCTGAAAAATCATGTTCTAATATGCAGGCTGGAAATACAAATACTTGGAATCAAGGAGGTGAGGTTGTCTTTCCTTTACACTATCTTTTGCTGGTAGAACATGTCTTTTTCCAATAAATTTACATGTTTGTAAATTTAGTCAGTGAAATAGATTTTAGGAAATACCAAGAGCAGTACAGTAGCAATCAAAGGTGCTTTTTTCTGCTATGTTTTATTGCATAGGATGTCTTGAAATTGGTGTGAGGTTTTTTTTGTGGTTTACACTTAAATACTATTATAGAATGCATTTTTATTAAACCAAACTAAACCCAGAACTCTTCATCATTTACCAAAACAAAAAACTACATCTCTTTGGGGGCAGTATTATGTTTTTGAATACTTATGTAATAATTAGCTGTAATTCTGTAAGAATTGTGTAAGAAGTGCTTTGAAGTGCCATTTGGTTGCAACGATTAGGAATTTTTAGTTTCATCTTAGAAACAAAAAGACTAGAAGTTGCTGTTAATTTTGTAAGCATTCAGTTAGTTCACATGATTACCATCTTCCATTTTCCTCCCGCTGTTTTTACTATTTCCTTACTGTATTTTGTCATATGTTAATGTTGCAGGTAATCCTTTTAAGTCTGTGTCTTCTAACTACATGCTTAAAAACAGTCCTTATTGCCATGAGGGTTACATGCTACTGTAAAAAAAGCAGGGCAAATAAAAAGTGTATCTTGCTGTGGAATGACAGCTGCTGTTTTACAGACAACATACTTATAAAATATATGTCATACATGATACTGTGAGAACAAAGTTGCTGCAGTACTGGTAGATAATTCATACATTCTGCTCATAATCATTACCTTATATACGTAAATTAAATTTTCTTAAGGCTTTACGTATATAAATTTTTAAGGTCTACACCATTTTTTATTGCAGAAAGCCTTTCCTTGAAAGAAGTGGCAGAACACTTAAATAAAGAGACATTAAAAAGGCTAAAGAGTGAATATGGAGGCCTGCAGACACTACTCAAGAACAATCATCAAGTATTTGAAGGTAAAGGAATTTCTTTGTTTTGTTTTTCTTTAATCATTTATTTTATCTCCTCTTTATGCAGCTAGACTTAATGGAAAAATTACTGTGGTGATGCCTTTTAGCTGCCTCTTTGGAAAACTGACTATTCTTTATACTCCCATTACTCCAAGACACTGTTAAACTGTTTTGAAAGAGTTTGGCAAGAGATCTGTCACCAAAATGTTCTTCTACACCGACTCTATCTAAAAAAGACAACCTTTTTATTAAATTGGCTAATTCGATCCTATTTTTCGACTTGGAGAATTTTTATTTTTCCTATGAAATATTGATGATTTGGGGGCTGTCTAATAGAAAGCATATTCACTGAAGCATTTCGCTGAGGTGTTGTCTGGCCTTACCAAGCCCCACAGTGGAAATGCTGACATGACAAAAACAAGCCTCCAGAAGAACCTGTAACTGTGAGATGTGTTTATATAGTCTGTGTAGTGTGGCAGAAAGAACTCACTAGCAAGTCTCTGGCTGGCTGGGTTTGTTGATAGCAGGGGTTTTTGTTGGTTTTTTCCTCCCTGCTGTAATATGATGGTGGTGTGTTTTGCACAGTTGTTTGGGGGTCTTGCTGTCAGTGTGAAGCTTTGCAAAAATAAGGTGTGTCTTTGCCTTCAAGGTTGTATCAGCATTAAAGCTGCTTCAAATTTTAAAATGCATTATGTTCCAACAGTTCTATGTCAGCTGTAAAATACTGATCAACTAATCCACTGCAAGTAATCCTGAGTATGCAATCTGGTTGCTGCCAGTGGTGAACTTAACCAAGCTTAGCATCCACAAAGGAGAGTTCTGTACACTTGGCAATTATAAAATGTGAATCCATACTGAAATCCTTTTGAATTACCATCCATTAAAAAGAGTTGGTCATATTGTGTTCATTATGTGTCTGAATTTGATTCCATATTGTTAGGAATAGGTGGAATAGATTTACAGCCTGTTACATGGAATGAACGTTTAAATTGGCATGAATGCTGTCTGCATACTGCATCTGAAGAAAGACTAGGATTAAGGCCAGATCTTTCTCAGTAATTTACATCACATGGATACTTCCTGGGGCTCCAGTAGAAACATTTGATTCTTTCCCTCAGTAGTATGTCCCATAACAAGAGATTTTTATCAGCAGGTGTCTGGAAGGGTATTGCTCATGTCCAAGAGGACAAAGAAAAACATACCTACAGCTCTTTTGTCATCTTTACTGATTTGTTTTTCTTTTAAAACATGGAAGACAGATGCGTGCACAGAAAAAAAAAGGACTTAGAGTAACTCGTACAGTTTCTTTTGATCAGGCATCTTGTCCAATACAGGACTGATTTTCTAAGGCAAAGTTATGCTTGATCATAAATAGCACTATGTCTGCTAATTTTTCTTCACCTATTGAGACAAATTCATCCAGGCCCAAACGTGTGATATTCAGCTTTCACTGGACTTGTTACCTTTTGAATAGCCATTATCAGAATGCAGAATGATACTGGTTAACTATTCCAAGCTACAGGTGTATGATACAGAAGCAGAATACGTGATTGAAGCAGAATATGAAAATACAGCATGGCAATTTAAAAGTGGCAGATTGTTCCCTGCTCATTTTCACTGTTTTTTTCCTTCCTCTCTTGCTAACTTCCTTTCATTCTGTCTTGTTTACACAGTTATGGAATTGACAGAAGTTCATAAGTGTGTGTGTGCAGTTTATGGCCCTAACACAAAAAATAATTAATAAAACCCCGCAAACTGCTGAATCTTTATTAACCAATGATAATATGCTATTGATTCATATGAAGGATTAGACTTCTCTTTGGTGCAGTGTTTTTTTGGATCAGTGAACTGGGTAGTGAAATTAGTAGAAGATTCTTGCTGGTAGTCACATTTGAAATGTGGAGTCATAAACTTTTGAACACAGAAAGAAATACAGTTTGTGAAGTTGAAGCTTCTTTTGTCAGGGCTTGCAAACTAAATTCAGAGGATTTTAGTCTAAATGATCCGAACTGCTGTATTCAAAATGAACAAACAAACTTCTACAAAGACAATACAAAGGTGCCTCAAACTATTCAGCATCACAGTAAAACATCTCTCAGGGAAATCAATCAATTCTTTATACTGTGTCTGTATTGTCTTGGTTTGTTGTGCAGTTCTGTATGAATGGCTCATCTAGTTTTGCTCAAGTGTAGGCAAATTTGTGGAATACATATTTTATTCACAGATGGTCACTGTACAGGTTTTTCCAGTATTATTCCCATGGCTGTCTATTAACAGCTGCATTTTTTTTTTGTTTTGTTTTTAAATCTTAGTTCTAAATGGGAAAGTTCATATTCGTGACTGGAGAAAAGAGAAACCGTCAAGTAAAACTAAACCTGAAGTGAAACGACGCCTTTCAGCTGAAGCATTTAAAACACGTCTCTGTTGGTTTTTCATTCATCATCCTGATGGCTGTTCTTTGCCTTCTGAATCTTGCCCATATGCTCACGGGACTGAAGATCTAAGGCAATCTCAGATAATTAAAAAGAAAAAACATATGCAATAATAAAATGTTGCTTCTTGTGTTCAAGTTTGTGTACACCACTGAATCTAGGATTGACTTTGGGGCTGCTTAGTGCATGAAGATCTGTATAATATCGAGGGGTTTCCCACATTTCCTATGCATCTTACTTTGCAGTTGGCTTACAAGTTCTCCTGTATTTCTAATTATTTTTTACGGAAAAGGTGTAGTAAAGTATGTCTCTATGCTTGGGTTTTTCATGGTTTGTATAGCTTTTTTTTTTGTGTAAGTAGAAAATTTAAAAACTTGATGTCCTAGGAAACTCCTTAGGATCCTCAATCAGATCAAAAGTACATGATGCAGCATTTTCAAACCCTGAAAATTAGCTGGTTTGTTTCACATTTTCAAGGAGCTTTAAGGAAACTTTTCTCGCTGACCCTGCAGGAGCCATGCTGGCAGGCGTACCTGCACCACCTGTGCTGGGACTGAATCCCTACACATCCCACACTCCCACAGTCAGACCAGATTTCCTCTCTGGCTCGGCCTCAGGTTTCCCAGAGCATGGTCTCAGACATCTCCGTCCTTAATATAGTTGAATCTTGGTGCAATAATAGAATGACAGCTTGAGCTGGTACCCCCAAGTCAGGACCCTTTTATATCCTCACAGTCTAAGCTGTGAAAGTCTGGGGGTCATCGTCTCCTGCTGTGTCTCTGAGGGTCCAGTCCTGTTAATTGCAGCAGCACCTTGCTCATGGATCATGTACCACATTATCCAATATGCCACATAGTGCAGCTACCTGGCCTACCACTAACAGGAGCTGTGGTGGGCTCTGAGCCTTTCCTCATGGCTCTGGTCTGCAGTGTTGCATATCAAGCACATCCTGAGTCTAGCCCTTATCAGTGCTGTGCTGCAAACAGTACAGAATTTTCACATTTCAAAAGAAAAAAAATACATGTACCCTAAGGTGAATTACATTCCAAGGGGCAAGTTGAATGCAGTTCAGTGAAGGTTAATAAACTAAGGGAAAGAATAGTTTAAGCCAGGCAAACTGCAACTCCTTTGAAGCAGGGCAGCATGATATGGGAACACAGTTGATAGTGTAGTTAGTGTTGTAAGAATCAGAAAAACGTTTAGCTTATTGAGAGGACAAGAGAGGAAAGCCAGGAAACTGTTTAAACTTGCATGTGATGCAAGTGATGATGTTGCCTGAGTTAATCTTTGGCTACATACAGAGTGAGAAGAATTCCTCAAGATGCTTTTTTATTGTGGTAAATGTACTGATATGTTTGATGAGGAGGAGGCCCCCTATAAAATTAAGTTCTTGCTGTCTCCAAATGGAAATTGTTTCCAGATGGTGCAGAGGAAAAACAGACTCAACTCTTTTTCAATCACTGGTGCCGTCCCTGATAATTCACCTTGGGGTAGGATGTGTTTTATTTGAAATGAGTGATTTCCTGAGTTCACCTGTGGAACTTCTCAGGTGGGCTTGGAGGAAGTCAGCATTAAGAAGCTGGAAGAACATTGGTTTTGGATTTTTTTTTATCCTCCTTCTTTACAATAAAGGGGAATGAAATATGTGCTTGACTCACTGAAGTTGCAAATATACACATGATAAGTGAATTAGTTTTAAAACTACCTTATTATTTGTGCAGTGCTATGATAACTAGCATAGCTACTCTTACTGCAGCACACTGTCTCCTCTATATAGCCTTTGTATCTGAACTCACCAGCACTCAGCTCTGTCACAGATGTGTACTGGCTGTTCCCCTTCATGTCATGGCATCGCTGCAGGTGTTAAGCCAGCCAGAAAATCTGTAATTACAGAAACCTCCCTGTTGTCTGGAGAAGTGGTAAAAGAACATTTTTGCATCCAAATGCCAATCTTATATAATTCTGCATTTACTTATGAAGGTAACTGCTGAAGGTGTAAAATAGCTCTATTTTATCTGAATTCTGTGTCTTGTTGCTTTCTGTATGATGCACAGAAATTGAATGCCTTAAAATGGCATTAATAAAATACTGTTTTGGCAATGGATGAAATACTTTACGGAGTAAGAATCAGTTTCACTCCTGATGTGAAAACTCTTGTTCCACACAGAATTCAAGCATAAAGTCTCAATTGTTTAGATGATGCTGTGATTTTGTTCCTTAGTTTTTTACCATCACTACCCATGAGTTAATTTAGCTTTATTTGAAGCCTATTTTATAGAGGGTAAATACTTACTGTGTAGATATCTCACAAGAGTGAGAGTATAGAAAGAAGTTAGATGTCTGTTTGCAATCAGAAATGCTGGGACTAAAGATTTTGTATTTCCATATGTACAGCTACAGTTTGATTAAGAATATAGAAATATTCTGAATTAAATAACAAAGAAGTGTGCTTAAACCTCAATAAAGGACTGAATTTATGTGCTCATAAGAAGCAAATAAAGCTGAAAACAAATTGCCAGACTATATTGTTACTTACAGAATGTCTGTATGTAGCCTCAGAACAGTTGATGTTTTTGCTACATTTCAAACAAGGAAATTTTCTCTGCGTGTATCATTTGGATTGTCTGTTTACCATATTACTGTCAGTACTTCAATTACTAGCTGAGATTTAGAGCAATTTCTAGAGGAAGCTTTGCAACTCACTGACAGTAAATACGTGTTTCTAAGTACGCTTTGTAATAAAATTAGGCTGCTTCTTATGGGTTTTGCTTGTTCAGATTTAAAGTTTTAAATGATAATTAAAGAATAGTGTATGGTTGTTGAACTTGACGTTTGCATGGGCCTACCTCTCAAGCCTGGTAAGCTACATCCCCTTAACTCTTATCTTTAGAGAGCTTACCATGTTTTTATGAGCTAGAATCTAGCTTTATTTGTGTAAAGTTGGCAAAAGTGAGCAATCAATAGCTTTGCATAGGACATCACAATGGCAAATATTTCACAATCAGCAGTGATATAAAATCTGTGATAGTCATACAAAGTGACAGCTAAAACAAATACTGGGACAGGTGTCCAATGAAGTGTCTAAACATTTGGCAGAAACTGAAGCCAGACATTATGTTTTGTTACTGCTGGTAGCTTCTGTTTATATCACTGAAATATATCATTTTCCTAAAAAAATTGTAGTTAATTGGGAATTCATACAGAGTGTAATGCCGACGTGTTAGCACTAGGAATACCTTTCACAGTCATTGTTTTCTGCTGTTGTATCATGCTGGACCTATGAGTAGCATCTTATGATTTTATTCCGAGGTGTTGGCACATCCCTCTCCCGGTGCAGCAGCACTGTATATAGGTGCCAGTGGTTTCATGACTGGGCTTTATGTGCTGTGAGCAGATTTTAGTGAACCTGGCTGTTTGGACCTTCTGAGTGTATGTGTTAGTGCTCATTTACCACCACACAAACACTGCTTTAAACCACTTCTAATTGGGTACTACTACAAACAATAGTGCTAGATGAAATCTGCTCAGCAATTGCAACCTAGCTCTTTTTTTCCCTCTGCAATTTTATCGTAACAGGTTTTAACAGCTCTGAATAGGTGGGTTGTGGCAGGAGCATCACAGCAAATTTTTGTTCAGAGATCAGTGGATCCATCTGCAGTAGTTTGTCAGTGAGCCACCCCATGCTTCACTCCCAGCTGTGTATCCAGCCTTTTCCAGGTGTGGGATGCTGTGGGTGGATGCTCAGGGGGCTGGCATTGGCTGCTGAAGCTGAGTGCACCTGCCATGCTGTGAGAACACCCTCATTCAAGCTGTCAGTCAGTTTTGTTGTCTGACAGCAAGCCAGACACTGTATACAAAATCAAAACAGTCTTCTCCTGGAAAGCTTGCCCTGAATTTTGAATACTTGGTATTTTGTTCATGGTGATAGCAGTAAGGAAACTGCCCACACTGCTAATTGATGCTATGAGTGAGATGTATACAAAGATACAACTGCTGTGAAATGAGAGCCTTTTTGCTTTGCTTTGCCTTTTTGTTTCACATGAGTAATTTTTAAATCAGTGAAAAAGCATGGAACTGCAAGAGGAAGGGAAAATTGCTTGCCCTTTTCTTGGGTACAAAATATTGAGAGAACAAAGATTTTTCAAGTTGTCTTTCTCCAAAACAACACCCTTTTTTTCATTTCCTTTGAATGTGAACATTTCCTAGGGGCAATGCTTTCACTCTGCAGCACCATGGTGTATCTTCACCGGCCTTTGGTGCATTTTGAGGAAATCCATCCAGTATGTTGCTATCCTTATCTTTGTTATGCTGTAGAACAGTATAAACATAATAATTCTTTTTTGTCTTCTGTTTTATTTAATGTGTGTTTTGGCAGGTTATTTCAGAGACTTTAAATCCCATAGTGAACATATCACCTGTTAGCAATGATTTGATAGTGCTGTGAACAAAAATGTGAGTTTAGCCCAGCAGTCATGTTCTTTCTTGTATTTGGAATTTAAACAGGCAGGGAATGCTTTCAAGTGAGAGAAGTCTTCTCTCTTCTGAAAAGCTTCAATGATCAGGTATTTTTCACTTTTTTTCATTGTTGATTAACTGGAATGTCTTATCAGATCTCACTTCTAACAGTAAAAAGACAGCAGAACAAGTTTATTAATGGCCTATGGAAGTACTTTGGTGTGAGGGCAGAATCACTCGAGTTGGTATTTTCTTATTACAGGATATTATGCTGTGCTACTTTCCAGCATGGCCAGCAGGTGGGGAAAGGGACAAGGCAGCAGAGAGAAAACTCCAGCAGCAACTGCGAATCCCCAAGTTCAGCGGTGCTGCTTCTCCGGCTGGGAAAGTGAGTTGGTTGGCTGCGTTCTGTTTTATCAGATGTTGTAGACAATTGGTTCTTGCATCTTTCTTCCAGGTGTTCCTGTATTTTTCCCTTTAAAAGATAACCTGCACTTACTTCTCTCTAGGATCTTCCTTCTGTATGAGCATGAGTAACTGAAGTAAATTACTGAGTGAAGTAACAAGTAAGTGGTGTTACTGTGATAATTGCCCTGATTAGATGGAAGAGACGAGATTATTTCAAGTAATTTCTTGGAAAACTGAAATGCAAATTACTTAAAAGAAGCTGCGTATTTCATGTTGCTTTTTTTTTTTTCCTCTGAAACATTGCTTTGTTTTTAAAAAGTGCCTGTGGTGTTCAGGTCTCACAGGGAGATGAATGGTGCTTTTTGCCAGCTCTCCTCTTCTGGTAAATTTATAAGTCCTGAATTGTCTTGATACCTCATGATAAAAAGAGAGTTGTCACGATGTTTATTTTTAAAGGCTTCTTGAAATGTCTGTACCTGTAGTGGCCAAAACAACTAATCAGAAAAATGCTGCACAGTGGTACAAATTAGTATCCTCAGGGATCCTTATATGGAGAAATGTCTTTATGGGGCAGTTAAGTGCCTTTGTAAAAATTCTCCTTTTTTTTTTTTTCCTCTTGCTCTCTCGATTTTTGAAGGTAGAATGACCATTACAATAGGAAAAGGTGTTTTAAAGATATTTATGAACTTCATGCCATCGAAAGAGTAGTATAAAACTAAATGAGTAATTAACTCCAGGTGTTACAGTAAAAATAATAGATGTGCCAGTTTGCTTACATATGTTCAACAAGAAAGGGGCATCAGCAAGATGCTGGCTGAGCCTGGCCAGTTACCTTATTAAAATGTGTCTCAGACATGTAATTACTCGTAGTTCAACTTACTGGATAAAAGAGCTCGCCATCTTTCTTACTCTTTGCCACCAGATATTTAACATCAATTTGCATCTGACATAGAGCTTGCAAAGAATTTTCGTGTTGTGTCTCGGTCACTAAAATACTCCCTTTGTTTAAACATTGATGCTTTCCTCGGAAAATATTTATTCCTTGGATTTGTATAGGGAAGTCCTTCAGTTTGTACTACCATGGTTTGTTTATTCTTTTGATGATACTCTGTCATATTGTAATGCTGCTAAGGCTTTGGAAAGGTTCACAGAGAGATTAAGAAGTGTTAGTGTGATGGTGAAAGTGAAAGAAAATGGGTGATGTTGATGTTGACTAGAACAGTCCACGAAGCAGTAGCAGCCCCTTTCCTGGGCAGCTGGAGAAGGAACTTATATGAACAGCAATTCAGCAGAAAGTGACTTTTGGGTAGAGAGATTCTAACTTTAATAGGAAGAAATACTTTAAGCCAGTATAAATGGCACTTGGTGGGCATGAAAGGAAGTTCCAATGCTAATTTTTAACATCGCTGTCAAGCTGGAGGCAGGTCCATGGAGCCATAGTTTAGTGCATCATGGTTGAAATCTGCCTCTTGATCATCACTTTGACCACAGGACAGAGGTACATCTGCAGCTGGACAGGAAGCTCCACCACTCCTTTGCCTCATTTATTTACAACCAGATTCTGGTGTTACAGAAAAAGGGAAAATCACCTCTTTTCGGCTCTGGTTCTGTTAACTACTTTGAGATACAGGATGAAGCCTTGTTGCAGGTTCAGGTTCCTTTGAACACCTTTGCTGCCATTATTCATCTATCACAGCACTCCACCTCTGTATTTCAGTAGATTATGGGCTTAATTTTGGAAAATGCAGACATATTTTGTCAACAGGCAATCAGCTTTGGCTGCAAATACTATTCTTAAATGTGTGCACTTAATGGGAAATGGCTTTTTATGTGTGCTTCCTCCACTAGTGATGATTGTCAAAGTTTAATCAGTGGTGGAAGAGCATCTGGCAGCTTCACACCATTCTGATGAATAGGGGACTGATGTTTCTGGTGAAAAAAAAAGGTTATGCCCCCACTGCTTCTTTGAAGTAGTTTCCTCTCTGGATCATTGTCAGACCTTCTGTAGGATGAGGTCCTTTTTGCTGCTCTTTGCATGTCACATGAAAAGGGGGGTTTTGCCCGATCCTTTGAGATGGGAGATTCTCTCAACCCTTGGTAATTTTTTTGTCTGTCAGTGTCCCCAGGAAATTGCAACCCTTTAACGTCTGATCAGTCTGTCAGTGCCCTGTATCAGGGGGGACCCTTCACCAAACAGATTCACAAATCAGAGGGTGTGTTCAGTTGCCCTTTCTGGAGGGGCCTAAGCCAACAGAGGAGACCCCCTCAGTGAGTCTTCTGAACATGTTACTGCTGCTGGCAACTGTCAGCATCTTATTAGGAATAACTCTAACAGTGTAACACTCTTTATTAATACAAATTGTGACAGGTTAATCAGGTCTGTAAGTCGCCGGTGATAGTGTCTATCTGCAAAAATACATTTAAAGCAATCTATCAATACCACAAAGAAAACACAAACACAAACTCTAATACAAAAACATCTACTAATATACTTCTATAGCAAGCACAAGTTCTAGTCTTAATAGCAGCATTTAATGCATGTAGAATACGGTTCTTACCCAATAGACATCTCTGTGGTGGGGAGAAGGCAGGTTCAGCTCGTCGACTGCCCCAGCAATGTCAATGAAAATCTTCCTCCCAATGTTCCCATACTTTCACCTTATTTTTATACAATTTCTTTAGGTTTTAGGTGGAGTTTGAGTGACTCTAGTCATAAGTGCTTAATTAGGTAGTTGTCCTTGGCATTTATCTCCCTTGGTGGACAGATACTGTATGGTCTTTGAACTTCAAAACATCTCCATGTTCCCCTCCCTGCAGGATGTTTGGGGAAGGAGGCTGCAGTGCCTCCATGCTACGCTGCCTTTCCATAGCAGGTGTTTATCACTGTTTGGAGAACCTTTGGATCAAGCTGACAGTGTTTCTGCCAGCGAGCAGCAGCCCAGGAGCAGCAGCTGCTTTTTACCCTGTAATTCTTCTTTTTAATTTTTAACCCTGTCCATGGTTCCACATTGCACAGGAATTAATTTCTGCCAAGCACTGTGATGTTTTACAGATAGCAATGTCTACATCTGTGGAGACTCAAATGGGGAATCAGCTGTACATTCTTGACAAAGAAACCTATAGGTTGCGTTTCCTTCTCGAAGTGGGTGTTGAAGAGCTAAGATAAATCTGAGTAGGTGAGCACAACCAAAGGTTTTTAAAGAGAATGGAAAACAGGATTGCACTTGTGTTGCACTTGGATCTTTCTGAAAGAAATAATTACTGCCTACATTGCACAGTTTATGTCCGCAGGAGTAGTTCTGGCTGCTGACTGGCTGGCACTGAAAATAGACTGAACCTTTTGTTACTGAATATGACAACCATTTCTGTATTTTCCTTGAACAAGTAGAAAGTGTTTAGACAGGGATGAGATCTGTGTGTGCTCAGTTCTTTTTAAGATTTTTTTTAGCATAAGTCAAGCAGCTTTGAACAATTCTCCTTTGACTCATTAACTATCAAAAGGAAATGTAGATGGGAGGTGTAAAACTGTTTCTTTCAAAAAAGAGGAGTATAGATGCAATATAGTCTTCCTCCATGTGGAAGCATCCTTCACATGGATCCATAAGCAAGTACTGACACATGACATGACTTATTTATAATATGACAGAGAAATGTATAAAGAACAACTCAGTTGCATAAACACAAAATTACATTTGGGATATCATTGTCTCATCTCCTGGTATCTCACTGGGTCTCCAACTTTTGGCCCAGGGGAATATAGAGCCTCCATTAGATCCTTTTATCATCTCTTGTATCACTTTGTCCTCAGATATCTCAAATGACAAAACATACTTATGCTTAGACTAATGATTTAAGACCATGCAGATGAAAGTAGCATGAAGTTTATTCCCAGCTGATTGAAATGCAACTTCTAGAGGCAGATTAAACCTGAAGGATACACTGAGGTGCTAGTTTTAGAATTCTAATCTGTAAATTTTATAAAATGTGCATGATGGAATAAAGGTTATGCTTATTATATTTTCAGTCTACGCCATATGTAAGATACCAGCAGCATTTTGCTGTGGATGGTGGTAAATAAGTGCTTAAAATGGAGAAGCTAAGGTCTTTTAATGTGAATTTTGACAACTGTATTAATAACAAGAGCGAATAATGATCGGTAGGGACAGGCAAAAGTGGGTGAATGACTAATTAAATGTGTGCTTTTCCATAAGATGGTTGGAATCACTGTGTGTGTGAATACTCAAGTCAGAAACAGGATTAATCTATAGAATCATAGAATTATTTAGGTTGCAAAAGACATTTAAGGTCATCAAATCCAACCATGTTTAATACCAAAACATATTATGTAGTAGGTTTATAATGCCTAATGCATTATGAAAAAGGAAACTAAATCTTAAAATCTTTAGGTTTGAGCTTTGGTGTAGTGAGTCCTAAGGTGGCTGTATAGCCAGCAGTACACCAGTGTTGTGCTATTTGTTGCATTCCTTGAATGAAGTTATTTTGATGCAGAACTGAGTTTGGAGCTAAAAAGGACAGTCCCTGGCTGGTAGGAGGCAGTTCCTGGAGGAAGAATGAAAGAGAAAGACACAATTATAATTCAGAATTGTCTTGATTAATTACATAAGTGATTTGAAATCAATGTGATGCAATTTATTAAGTGAGGTGCTAAATACATGGGGGAGATGTGTGTTTGTAGGCAAGGAAAGAGCATTAGTAATACAACATGAGGAGCTACTAACTGGGAGATGATATAATGGATCACAAACTGAATCTGCAAAAGAGGGATCAATTTAATTCTGGGATTTATGAACACAAAGATGAGGCATAGGAAGCAGGAGGTGAGATGGCAGGTGAAGTAGAAGGTCTGGTTCTGTACACCATGATTTAAAAAAGAAGGCTGCAGGAGATCCATAAAAATTATTAGATATTTAAAGATCAAAGGGCATGATCTTCAGATGATATAAATCACTTTAGGCTCAATAACTCCCAAAGAACTAAGCTGATTCACACCAGCTGAGGAGATGATTAAACGGCTTATTTTTAAAATTTTCTTTCTAATCTAACCTTAACAGCGGCAATTTACATTAACTTCTCAGTGACATAAAGTTTTCCCCAGGGCTTACAAGAAAGAATTATTTGAGTGTCATAATTTAACTCTCTCTCTCTTCTTTCATTTTTATTTTAAACTGTGCTGTAGATTTTTTTTTCAGTTTCTATTTTAGCATTATTTAAAAATGAACCCAGTTAAAATGGGAAAAAGGAAGTACTTTTTAAATACAAGGCACAATTAACCTCTGAACCCTGCTGTCTCTTGATATCATTACTGCCAGAAGCTTAATAGGATCAAAAAGGGGTAATAGATAATGAGAAAATCTCCTGGTGTATCAAAGGAGATAAAAAAGACTTCAGGGGAAAAAAAACCCCAAAAAGCTACACACATCAGGGCATAAGACAGCCGTCATATATCTGGGTGGAGGAAGCTTGTTTCTCAAAGAGTATGTTGTCCTATAGTTGCCCTTCGTGGGCTTTTCTGTCTTTGAAACATGTCCTGTTGCCCCTTGTCAGATGGAGGATATGGAAGCAGATGGACTCAACTCTCAACGAGTCTGGCAATCATGCTATTTCCTAATTTGAATTCTGTGCTGCTGCAGTTAACCCTTGTAAAGGTGACTTGAAAGGGCTGTTTAAAAAACCAGCAAAGGCAAGTTTATTTTCTTGTCTGTGTATTCCTATCTGTATGCTGAACATGGTCTGTTGTTTCAATATCCTTTATGTACCTATGTGTTTAATTTTCATTGGAGGCTGGATCAGTGAGTTGGAGAAAGGTTTGTCCAAGGTTTGATCTAGGAAAAGGTGGACAACAATAAAGAAAAGCAACAAAGGAGGGATGTAAAAGCATTGCTTGGGTACTTAGGGACAAAATTTTAAATGACAAGGCCTAGCTCCAGTTAGAACCAGAGAACATTAAAGATGGTAAGAATTAATTCCAAAAATATGCCAGCTATCAAAGAAAATTTAGGAAAAGAAGTGTTGGTGGACGAGAGCCTAGTGACAGACAGTGGGGAGAAAACTGAAGTTCTCAAGACCTTTTTTTCCTCACTATTCACAGACAATAGGCTTCTCCATGCACTGCCACAGTTTGGGAAGGATATGGCAACCAACAGGGGAGAGTAACAGGTTAGAGACTACTCAGAAAGGCTGATTTTCTTGAAATCTGTGAAGATGGTTGGAATTCACCCAAGAGTGCTGGTGTGGTGACTATGGGGCTGCTGTCTGTCATTTACCAAAACTCATGACAGTCAGGGAAGCAAGATTGGGTGCTGCTGCCCTGCATTCCTAATGGATGGCTTTCTCAGCAAGGTTTTGCACTAGTCTGCTTGTGTGGATCCTCAACTGAGCTGATTTAATACTATGATTAATTTTTTGTGGTTCTTTTCTTCCTTCAAGCTTACATGTTTCTCTTTGGAATTGTCAGTGACTCATTTCTAATAGCCCGATGCTGTGGGAGCTGTATTCTAGTGACAAGATATGTGAGCTTCAGCTGATTTCTCCCAACACTTGATAAGTCTAGGAAATGTTATCTTTTGAAGGGAGAGACTTTTTTTTGCCCTTAGTGGCTCTTTATAGTGTTCCTCCTTAGATCCTTCCTTGGAATAAACAAATTACTGTAAGGATTGAATAGGATAAAATGGTATGCTGAGAAGAGATTTTACTCCTGCACTTTTTAATATGAGAGTTAAACTTTAGATATGGGATGTTTCTAAAGTAATCTAAGCCTTATGGAAGCAGGAAGCGACAAAATGAATTGGATTATTGGCTTGAATTAACAGATTTTATGCACATTTTATAACTTTTTGTGGCTTCTTTCACACATTCTTATCTAGAAAGCCTTTCCAAGCCACTTGAACAACATCACAAAATATTTTTGCATCATCTTGCAATTGTTTGAGAAATATGTTCATGCTTCTTGTAGGTTGTGTGAAAATCATGTCTGTCAAAAACCTGTGTTTGGGAACTTCCTGATTTCCTGTGAGGTAGCCTAAACATGTGACTGCAATGATTATGCTAATTGAGGATGTGACCTAGTCTGTCTATTTTTGTTATACACAGAGCAGAGTCTGTGTATTGTTTATGCTGTGGTCTTTGCTTAAAACCTTTTTGTGAATAAATGCCCCAAACCAGGGAAAAGAATGGGCTGAGGTGAAGAAAGTGAACCTTCTGTTTCAATTTCAAATGTTACTTTAGAGATTTAAAAACTTTGTAAATGTCACCGTTTTCTTTTTGTGGTCCTTAGCTCAGTGAGAAAAGTCTTCAGATGGCAATGAGCTTCAAGCTGGTTTCCTATTACTTTTGATGGCTTGTTCATTAAGCTGTAATAAATTGATAGAACTAAGGGTTGTAAAAGGTCTGTGACTTTCTTCCAAAGATGTAGTCTGTCTTGATTTGAAGGTCTTGGTGCTTAATCACTCTTGCAGTTGCAAATTAGTCATGTTTCTAATTTGAATTTGTTCAACTTGACCTGTCTACCTCTGCTTCTTGGTTTTCCTGCACTGACTCAGCATCCTTGTAGGTCTCTTCTTGAAAAGGTAGGCAATATAACTTTAATTCTTTCATGTTTGTCTCCTCAGTTTTGTGCCATGGCTTTCCAAATGCAGATGCCAGAATTGGAAGTAGCATTAATGTTTCAGTGCTATCAAAAATGCATTGACGACAAATCTTACTTTTCCCAGGTTCATATACTGAAGGAACCTTCCTTGTGTCTTCATAGCACTGAGACTAATGATAGATAATTCTGTTTATCATTTGTTTGTCCATTTTAACTCCATATTTATTCTGAGTCACTGCTTTGCCAGTATACCCTCCACTCTGTAAGCATGATTTGCACTTTTCTTTCTAGATGTATAACGTAAATGTGATTTTATTAAAATATTTTGTGGGCTTAATTGTTTCATATGCTGCATTACTTCAGATCATTCTATGTAACTGTTCCATCTTTGCTCTTTATCATCCTACCTGTTTTTGTCAGCTGTAATTGTTCTAAGATTGCATTAGTCTTATTTCAAAATCATTTATGAAAATGTTATATATTCCAAAATCCAGAGCCAATCCTGAGGGACCATATTAAAATTACTTGGATTCAATGGTATTTTCCCTTTAGAGACTATTTCTAGAGGTACGTGGGACATTTTTTAATTCATTTAATATGTTCATTGTTAATAATGTGTAGTGTTACTTTTTAGATCAGATGATCATGTGGTTATGCATAAGTCAAATGCCTTACAAAAGTCTAAATGTATCGTCACATACATCTTTTTTTAAAGACAATTTTGACCTCATCAAATAATTAAATAAGATTTGGTTAATAAGATCTGCTTTCTGTAAAATCATCATCTGGCTGTAATTATATTCCAGCACTTATATTTTAATTGCTAAACTGATACAGGATTTAGTTGAGAATTTGCCCCTGTTAGATTAATTGGCTTGTAGTCATGCCTTTCTTACCTGCCTTTCTTGAAGGTATGGGCAGCAATTAGCAATCTTCTGATTTTGTTAAAAATATACAGCAGAGGCAGTTATCTCGTCAGGTGGCTGTAGCCTGTCACTGGTGTGTAAGAAAAATTTTGAACACGTCATCAAAAGATTTTATCATTGAAAAAGCCTAATCTAGAGAAACTATTTTTGTCATGAAACCTTTTTTACTTTAATAATGTTTTTAATGGAAGAAAAAAATTAAACAGACTACTATTAATTAATAGTTAAGGTATTGCTTGATATGGGCTTAACCAAAGCATCTCCTCCTCTAAATGAAATCCTTTTTCTTGTGTAAATGAAGAACATCAAATATGGTTTATACCAAATCACTGGTTAAAGCAAGATGACAAAACATGGAGCAGACGGCTGACATAATTATTGGTTTTGTCCACATTTTCGTGCCCCCTGGAAGTCAAATCAACCTGCATATAATTGAAATTCAGAGCATGTGTCCTTGGCTCAAGGATAGAGTGAGCATCTGGGAGGAGTGGCAACCTCAGTCTTTGTGTTGGCAGACAATGAAGCTGAATCTACTTTAACCAGAAAGAGGCAGTGAAATTCAACAGCTTATGACTGAGAACTAAAGAGACAGCACAGAGAAGTTAAAATATGAACCCTTTTGAGGCACTGTCAGAGGCTGGTGAAAGGCAGCCTGGAATTGAGGAGAAATGGGCGGTCCCCACAGATGGCCAGATTGCAGCTGCAGATGTCACACAGGTGAAGGAGGAATTAGCTAAACCAAGAGATTTGGTGCTGTATCAAGGAAAAAAGAGCACCAAAGGGAAATGCTTAAACAAACACTAAAAAAGACAAAGCAAAAACATAGCAGAAGCATGTGTTGACAAGATGAACCCAGAGCTCCTGCAGATCTGGAAAGGGAAAATGACATTATGGGTAGAGTATGAAACCACAGACTTCATTTTATGGTAACACATTCAGGTCACCTGTGTCCACCAGAACAAGAAGAAAGCTCTGATGGTGGTAAGCTGTGTACTTTGAATACCAGGATATGGGCATGTGTATGTAACTGCCATGCTGGCATCAGGAAATGTTGTTGTCCAAGACAGACAGCCCATTGCAGCCCGATTGTAAGA
>WEIV01024962.1:59186-69491 GCA_013390005.1 Calyptomena viridis | reverse complement strand
TTTTTCTTTGTAAACACTTTTCTTGTAAACACTTTCTCACCTAAATAATGGATTCTGGGACAGTGGTTAATTGTCTGGGCAGAGTTATATTCATTGTTTGCTAGAAAACAACTTTCTCACTTTTTAGTTACTGTTAAAACAACAAAATAATAGCTGTAGTTGTGGTATTTCACATCAGTTTTGCAAATTATTTACATAAATCTTATTACCTACCTATCTCTATCTACTTCACCCTCTCTGCTGAGTTTGCTACTGGGTTGGTAAGGGCATGGAGAAGGTTGATTTGAGCAGCGAGGATGATAGCCTTTTTTAAAGTATTGCTTGTTGTATCCATTTTTTCTGTTTTGCTAGTTAATAACTACATTTTTTTCAGCATATTTAGTGAGCATTAGAAGACAGAGCTCTGCATTGACTATAAGTTCAACAAAGTCAAAAAGTTTGTAATAAAATGCAACACAAAATAGGATGCTTTTTCTTATATCTCTGTGTTTTAATATTTCAGTAGGCTTCTGCTTTAAGATAACTCTGATATTAATCTAACAGACTTTCTAAATTTTTAATATGACATCTGTGATATTTAGTAGGTAGAACACCATATCAGAGCATGATTTGCTGTAACCTTTTTTATAGTGACCTGAGGCACTCTGACATTCATGTAAAATCTGTATACTATGTCTTCGGGAAAGGCTGTCCTTAGGTTCTTGCAAAAAACAGTTATTTTGAGAACTGCTTTTGAATAGGCCCTCAGGAGCAGGGTAAGAGAGCCAAGACAGAATTTCTTGGAACACCTTACTTGTGATGTCATGAGGACAGGAACCTAACAATACCTTGGCCTTGCATACTCTGCAGCATGATGCTGGCTCCTTCCATGGAGCAGTGTGACAACTGTGACATGGCTGTCATGGCTCTCACTACAGGCTTTTCATGTCAAGAACCGTTCACAAAGTGTCACTAGAATAGAGGCATTCTGGAGAAAATGTGCATAATTGTGGATGTCTTGCATGCACCTAGGGACTTTCTAAGAGAAGGTTATGACCACTGTGATTAGGGCCAGAAAGTTCATTTCAACAACACAGACTCACCTGGCTCTCATTTTGTAGTATTCAGGGTCCAGCTTGAACTGTTTGGTCTTTCTTGGCAAAACAAACAAACAAAAGAAGATAAAGAGAAACAGCATCACTTTAGCAGTTCCAGGTGCCAGACAACTGTTCTGGTGTGCAGCAGAAGCTGCTGCAAGAAGGAGGTTGCCCACATACTGTTTCCTTTCTTGCATGAGGATGCGAGAGACACTAACACTCAGCAGTACCAAAAAGGATGTACTCACAACTGGAACAAAGAATGTACTGACAATTCCTACTTCGGACAGGTAGGAGCAGGTGCAGGAATTTGCTCCAGTAAATACCCAGTGTAAATGGGACACATCACACTGTCCAGACCAAGGCTGCTAGTGGCCAGCAGTGGTTCTTAGGGAGGAGGATAAAACAGTAATGAAATGGCTGTTCTTGAGAGTGGAAAAGATAATCAGTTGCTCTATACTCTGGCTAACCTGAACCATTAAATATCTCTCAGTTTCACAAGCTTCTCCACTCTTCAACTGTTAATACTCTAATTTCTGCTAAATCCTTTCACTTCCTACTCTTTGTCTCTTCTTCATACCTATCTCCACTGTGTCTTTGTTCAGTGCTCCATGAAATGTGAACTCTGAGCAGTAGAAGTTGTTGGTTTTGATACACATCTGTGTTGTTGTGAGCAAAATAGAGCTTAAATGATCAGAGGGTTGGAATACCTCTCCAATGAAGACAAGCTGAGAGAGTTGGTATTGTCCAGCCGGGAGAAGTGAAGGCTCTGGGGAGAACTCATTACACCTTCCAGTACCTAAAAAGAGTTACAAGAAATCTGGAAAGGAACATTTGACAGGGACTTGTAGTGATGAGCAAGGGGAATGTCTTCAAACTGAAGGAGGGCAGGTTTAGATTGGATATTAGGAAGAAATTCTTCAGTGTGAGTTTGCTGAACAATGGAACAGGCTGCACAGAGAAATTGTGGATGCTCCATCCCTGGAAGTATTCAAGGCCAGATTGGATGGGAGTCTGGGCAACCTGATTCAGTGGAAGGTGTCCCTGCCAGTGGCAGGGGACACTGGAACTAGATGATCTTTGAAGTCCCTTCCAACCCAAACCAATATATTATGAATCTATAATAGATGTGACTGGGGGTTCCAGGAACTATGTTAAGTATTCTGTAAATGATGATAATAGCACTAGACAATGCTTAGTCTTAAGTGGGGCCTGATATAAAAATCAATGTTAGAACCCAGATCTTAGACAAGGGAGGTTAATTTTTGAAAAGGAAAGTAGTCCTGCTCAGGGGGTTATACACCTGTCTGTAACTGCAGCCATTTTTCCCCCAGAGATTAGGACACTGGAAATTGTTTGGGTTGTTTCATTGCTGAATTAATTAAGTATTTGATTGGTTTCTACTTCAGGTGTTGAGAGACAGACAATTCCCACCATCCTGTTGAACATCAGTATTAACCCTGAGGCTGACTTTTGCAATGCATCTCTTTATTCTTCCTTTGATGTGCATGCAGAATGCTTAGGGATGGCTTTGCTGCATCTGAGCAAATACTGTATTCTCTGTATGACCCTGACCTCTTTGCATCCTTGAGTGACAGCTACCCTGCAATTGGAGAAGGTGGCTGAGGAGAGGAGTGAGGAGAAATGGACACTAGGTAAGAAAATGTTTCAGATATGGGACTTAGTTAAAAAAAGAGAGTCTAATATCCCGGACTGTTGTTAAAGATTATTCTTCTAGGATTTTTACTGAGATAGGAATGGGAAGGATTCAGAAGTCTGGAGGAGACCTGGAAATAGTTGTAGAAGGTTCAGATCTTAAGTGGAAAATGAAAGGCTTACACAAAGCACAAAGTTGCAGTCGGATGATTTCTAGTGGCAGAAAGTTTTGAAGATGCTTTTCTGGGTCACATTAGAAATTAAAAAACAAATGTCTGGTCTTAATTACACAGGCGAGTTAGGTGTCCCATCAGTAAACATACTTACTTTAACTGGCACACATTTTCTTTATCTGGTCAAGATGTTCTTCATAAGGAGTGTGAAATAATGAGATAGATAAGGAATGTCCGTGTTTAATAGAAGTTTCCCTTTCAAAGGACAAAAATATAACTAGCCAGTTTTTCCTCCAAAATTAGCAATAAGTTTCCTTTAAGCTTTTCTTACACAAGCAAAGGTGAGTCAATTAAAAGGTAGTAGATAATAGTCATTGTCACTGCTCATATTAATATCACGTCTATGATGTGGTAGGATAATAAGGGAGGGCTAATTAAAGAGTACAGACCTGCTTCCAAGTTCTTAATGATCAAAGAGGAGGCATACTCTGAGGTAATAATAGATGAGGTTTAATTTGTCTTGACCAATACCTGACCACAAAACAATAGGCCTTCAGAAATTTTGTTATAGAAATAATTACTAATTTTTATCTTTACATAAGACAAACTGCAAAGGACAACACAAAAAATGACTAGACTTTTATATAGAAATACCAAATGTAAAATATTGGAATTGTACTGGGGTAGGGAAGTGACTGCTGCTGCTGCTGGAAGATGCTGTTGTTCTGCATCTCAGATGCCAGACTGCTTTTCTAAGACATGCTAATCTCCATGCATGTAGTGAGAATGTTTTGCTATCTTTGACTGTCTAGCTACCTCAGAAAAAGTATAGTTTACTTATAACTTGACTTTGCCTGGTTATATAAGAATGTATTGAAAAAGGGGAGAGAGCACAAAAAAGAGTGTGCATTTCACACAGAATCACAGAATATGCTGAGTTGGAAGGGACCCACGAAGATCGTTGAGTTCAACCATTAGCCCTGCACCCATTCCTAAGGGTCACACCATGTGTCCAGGAGTATTGTCCAAACACTGCTTGAACTCTATCCTCTTGGTGCTGTGACCACTTTCCTGGGGAGCCTGTTCCAGTGCCCAACTGCCCTCTGGGTGAAGAACCTTTTCTAATATCCAACCTAAACCTGACACAACTTCAGGCCATTCTCTTGAGTCCTGTCACTGGTTACCACAGGGAAGAAATCAGTGCCTGCCCCTCCTCCTCTCCTCATGAGGAAGCTGTAGACTTCATCATGTAGACTCAGTCTCCTCTTCTCCAGGCTGAACAAACCGAGTGCCCTCAGCTGCCCCTCACATGGCTTCCCCTCAAGGCCCTTCACCATCTTCACTGCCCTCCTTTGGACACTCTCCAATAGCTTAATATCTTTCTTATATTGTGGTGCCCAAAACTGCCACAATATTAAAGGTGAGGCCGCACCAGTGCAGAGCAGAGCGGGACAATCCCCTCTCTTGACCGGATGACCGAATGCTTTGTCTAATTCCCCCCCAGGATGACATTGGCCCTCCTGGCTGCCAGGGCACTGTTGATTCATGTTCAACTTGCCATTGACCAAGACCCCTACGTCCCTTTCTGTGGCACTGGTTTCCAGCATTTCGTTCTCCAATCTGTATGTACATCCAAGATTGCCCCTTCCCAGGTGTAGAGTCTGGCACTTTCCCATGTTGAACTTCGTACACCTTCCTCTAGGCCTGGGCTGGGTTTGATAGGCTTGTAATCTCACAACGTGAAAAGTGCAAGATGTTATGAAGTCAGAATAGGTGACTGTTGTTACTTTGGCTTGCCATGCACAGCCAGTACAGCCATTCTAAGTTCTCTCCTTTTGAAGTTTTAAAAGGTTATATGCAAAAAAATGACAATAAAAGAGTATCTATAACAGTCCAGGATAAGCTGTTCTAATAAATTAAATATTCTCATATTCAGAAAAAATATTTCTTTATTCTAATCTGAAACAGTTTACCTTACTTTTTACCCTCTGAAATACATAATTTTTCTGTTTTATTGAAGAGTCTTGTTCCAACATGTACTCAAAGAAAGTACAGGATGGGAAATTATTCCTGAATTAGCAAATCCAGATCTACATGATCCTTGGATGCTGTGTAATAGATGCAGATTCCACAGAGCACATAAAGTATGTCTCTTTCTGTAAATCAGAACCTATGACCAGAGGAAGGCAGCAAGAAAGATTGAGATCAGTGATCCTCCTGTAGTGGCAAAGGAGTCTTCAAAATGAGACTTCAAAATCCTGTGCATCAAAAGAAATCCTAGAAAAACAACCTGCCAGACTCATTTAAAAAAATTCGGTCCTGCCAGGTCTGATAGAGGCTTCAACCTCAGAGCAAGACTTTCTACTAAGACACAATTCCTTGTCCCTAACTGTGATTCGTCTCAGCATAACTATGTTCCTCCTTCTGTTGCCTCAGAAGAGGGCAATACTTCTCTTCCATTCCTGAAAATAAGCTGTGCATTGAGACAAAAATAAATCCATTATGTAAATATGGAAAACCCAAATGCAATCAATAAACAATAGCAAAACTTTTTCAATCACCTTTAGAAATTCCCGTAATTTAAAAATCCAAACTTTCATGGCCTCTGATTAAGGAAGTAATCTCTCTTTTTTTTTTTTTTTAATTGCTAAGATAACCACAGCAAGCTTCTGCATTACTTTAAGGATTGTCCTCAAACTTTGTCATCACTCCTGTGATTCTTGAAGACCTTTCCAGTGTATCAAAATCTGCCACAGATCCAGAAATGAGCACCGTATTGCTAGAGTGGCCAGAGTTTCTTCAAACACATATATAACAGCATCTATCCCAAATCAACATGTTCAGAATGCTGAAGGTCTTATCAGCCCTTTGGTGAAAATGTTTTCAGGGAGATTGCACTTAGTCCAATAGCTGGTGTGCTGTTGGCTCCATTCAGGATGTTCCCCAAGATGGAGACTTACAGCTAGTGTCTGGACAATGCTCCTTGTTTCTAGATGTCTCTTTATGTAATTCCAAAGCATGCAGTGCTTCTCAGGTGATCCAGGTTCTTCTCTCTCACCATCTTCCTCTGTGATTTATAACTTGGTTATTTTTCAGTTTAGTTTCAAATTTTGGATTTTTTGTCTTTGTCCCAAAAAATAATCTGTGCTGGGCCCTGTAAAAAGCTGAAGGTCATTCTTTACATGAAAACACTGCTTTAAAAAGAATGTTAATGTAAATGTCATGTTTTTGTTTAAAACTCTTTCTCTGTTGTAGCTAGCAAGTCTTTCCAGGGAAAATAGAAAAAAAAAATCTCCGGGGTTTTCTGGTTTTATTATTATTCATGTGTTGGAAGTGCTCTGAATGCAGTTGATTTCCCTATATTCCTATGTAGTCCATTAAGTTCTCCTGTAAATGCTTCAGCACATGCCTAATTTCACTCATGGGAAGTGGCCACATGGCAGTAAAGGCAACAATTCACATAAACAGAATTCTGTGCAGGATTTTAGAGAGTTATTTTCCATGGCACGTATTGCAATGAACAAGAGAATATTTGAAATAAAGAAATGCAATTACACATCACATAGCTAATCATATCTAAGATGACATTTAAAAAAATTAAGAGTTGGTTTTGAGGAAAAAATGTAAAGATGTTAAAAGGTCCCTTCTTTCAACAGCCATTTTTAAAAAATTGGTATCTATTCCTTGATTTTTCAGGTTTCTATGGGTATCCTATAGCTGCAGATAAAGTAGACTGGGAACCATTGCTAGACCTGAAGCAAATCAGCATGACAAAGAGGGTAGCTGCACCAGAGTTAAATATTGGAAGTGATTCGTGGTCATAGGACCCCCTGAACCATGTCTGGCTTTTCTTTGTGGGGTTGTTAGTTGACCTAGATGAAAGCCATGCTATGGATCTGCTCAGACCTGCATGACCTGTTCAGGCCTTTAATATAAATATTACTTCAGCAGACATACCCCTTCCTGTGTCATTGTACTAATCAGCAACTAGATTTTAAATTCTTAGCCTGTTAATTGGAAATGACAAGGATTTTTTTTCTGAGAGAAGCATTCTTGAATCTATGACAAGGCATTGCTGCCAAAGGGTAAAAAAGTGATTACAAATATATACTAGTTTCTTAGCAACCATTCAACCATCCTTCCCAATTAATACTGTACTGTTCTTTGAAAGCCTTATTATTAGTTCACGGTACAGAAAGACCAATTAATCTCAGTTAAAAATTGATGGTATGATAATTTTTTGTGAAATTTGGGTTGTGTTTAACCTTAAGGCAAGCAAGCAAGATATTAAGTTTTGTTTTCTTATTTTTATAAAGATCTTGAAAATACTCAAACACAGAATGTTTACACGTTGTTTATGTGCCAACAAGAGAGACAAGTTTTCCTTCATTTGGTACCTCAGTTCCTAGTAGCATGAATGGAAATAACTTACCAATGAAAGGTGAGTTCCTCTTGCTTTACCTACAGAAACCAACAGCAAAATCAGAAGCAAGAGTGAGAATAGGGTTCTCCAAACACTTCCAGCTTACAGAGCTGTAATGACATGTCATTGTCACTACTGAAATTGCCTTCTTGTATGCAGCGAGAGTGCCTGAGACAAAGCTATGGAAATTAAATCAGTGGCTGCTGCATACGTGAAATCTAGCCTCAGTAAGAAGCCTAACAACATGATTTTAGAACCAGAAAATTTTTGGGATTGCATGTGAATATAAAGCTATCAATATAGATGTGACTTCAGGGCTGGGATCTCATTAGCGTTGTGATACATTTATACTACTATCACAATAAACCTTCTCAAAGGTAACAGCAGATGGTGCTGCTAGATAGTTCCAAGTTCCCTGCTTCCATGTTAATGTGCAAAAGTCTGGTCTGGGAAGGAGAAGAGGGTGTGTACAGACCTTTGGATAGATGTTGATTGTTCAAAAATAGTGTCCCTGGGATACAGCATTAGTGCTTGGACCCCAGGTGCACCTTCTTTCACTGATCACAGGCCTTTGAGCCCAGTGGTTCCAACAGTTCCNATTGGAAGGAGCCATTCCTGAGCTTGGAGGAAATTATCCCTGAAAGTCAGACAGCTCTCTTGGACCCATATTCTATCTAGGACGGTCTCCTGTGGAATTCTTCCAAGATTTCTGAACAAGCCAAAGTCTCCTCTCCTGAAGATCAGGGTTATGATGATGCTTTCTACCCAGCTCCCTCGTCTCAGGGTCCTGAACTTCACTATCTCATGGTGGCAAAGCTGCCCCCAGCTTTCACATCACTACAAGTTTCTTGTTTGTGAGCATCTCCCTTCATTGATTTCTCACACATCTGTGTCAAAAAGTTATCATTAGGACACTCCAGAGATCTGGATTGTTTGTGCCCTGCTGTTTTGCCCCTCCAGGAGACTCCAGCTTGAAGTCCCCTGCAAAGACCAGGATCTGTGAATATGAGACTTCTTCCAGTTACCTGAAGAAAGTCTCGTCTACTTTTTCCTCCTGATCAACAGGTCTATAGCAGACACCTAGAATGACATTATTCACTTTGTTCTGCTTGTTAATCTTAACTAAACCTTTCAGCTGGCTAACGGCCATCTCTCAGCAGCACTCCATGCATTCCCCCTGCTCTCCCACATAAAGGGCAAAGAGCCTTTTTCAAGGCACCAAAAAAAGTCAGGAAAATAATCAAACTCTGAGGTAATGACTGAAGTTCTTACTGTGTGCTCAGGGCTGCTCAAGGCACACAGACACCCAGCTGGGCTACACTGACTGTGCTGAATGGAGGTAAATATGCATGTTGCCAACATATCAGTTTACTCTCAGAAACACAGAGCTGCCCTGTTCCCCTAAAAACAAATGCTAGCAGACAAAGGAAAATGATCTGTTGCATCTAGGAAACTGGTTGGTAATAAAATAGATACATAGGAGAAAAATGCCTATTTCCAATAAAACAAGAGGATTTGTGTATATTTATGAATATTTTGCAATATCTATATGACAATTTATAAGAAGAAAAAGCTATTTATGACTGAAGTTATGTAGGGCTCTGTTTATCAGCCATTACTTGGGGGATCTGGACGAGTTCTCTTTGTATAAAGGTGGAAATATTGGATCTGTGGGGATGAAAAATGTGTTCCAGCCATGGGAAAATGAAAATGGGGATGTCGATGACTATCTAGCTCAGGGAACAAGGTGATAGACCACTCCACTCAAACATTGCAGACAAAATTATTTTCATCTCTAGTAAAGAGAAACAAGATATATCTTACAAAAATACTGAAATTTCAGGGAACTTCCCGTATGATATTTTATCTAAATCTTCCTGAAGTGTCTTATGGAATTGAAACCTAAATTGTGCTAATAAAATCCTGAGTAAATGATGAATTTTTTCATTAGGGATAGATATGTTCCTTTCTTATTAAGCTCAAATAGAAGCAATTTGTACTCTAGGAGAAACAGGCTGTTTAAACTCAATTTCCAGTCTCCTCTCATTATATATATTTATGTTTATGTCAATTAATCCATAAAATATCTACACTCATGCATATGCCCAATATTTTATTACAATCATGTCATATCTATATATACCTTCTTATTACTGTTACTAAATGAACCTTCAGAATACCTAAAATTAGCTTAAACACAAGGTACTAATACTTTCTAGTCCTACAGAAGCATAAAACTAGAAAAAAAAAGCTAATCCTAGATATTTGAAACTAAATCTCTAACACTGCAAAGACACAGCAGCAGAAGGGAACCCAGAGTAACTGCATATTATGGTAACTATCGAGGTCAAGAATATCCTATGATCTCTTGAATAGTCATGGAATGAATGGATTATGCATACAGTATTCTACAGACCCTGTTGTAGTCTGTTCTCCTTGGGTTATTTTTCGCTTTTCACACATTTTCCATAATGAACAATAATTTCAAATTTAACAGCTATTTTCAGCTGAAGAAAGTATCGGACTCCTACAGCTAGCAGAGCAGTGGGAAGAATAAGAAATAACAGAGTGCTGAGTCTTGGGAAGTCTGTGGAGGAGTGGGACTCAAAGAAACCAAACAACCCCAAAAGAAACTATGTGTTAAAACCAGCAGTGAAAAGGAACATAAAAACACCTCTCAGTCTTGCTTACATGAATTACTTTTCCATTGTAAGGGAATATGGTATTATTTATATCCCAATGTACACCCAGAATTTTATTAAAAACCTCCAAACCCCTTTTTCTCTATAGCGTTATATGTATACTCTAAAAAAACTTATGCTCTTTTCTGGATATCTCTTTTCTTTCTCCCACTATTACAGTCAAGCCCAGGGAGAATAACTGAGCTAGTGGTTTAGTAATGCAAATTTCCTGTTTTAAGTTACTTGCAGCTGAATGTGTTAATCCTACATTGGGCAAATATGATCTGAACTTCATC